>JAWPHD010001598.1:0-307427 GCA_037043455.1 Cyrtodaria siliqua | reverse complement strand
CAACAATGTGGGGTGGGGTTGGGAGCACAACATAACTATGTGTAAGAATTGACCAAAACTACACAGAAATATGTAAAAAAACATAAAAATAATAAAATATCGAGTTTTGAGTGGGGTGCGGGGTGGGGGTGGGAGAGAGGCGGGGGTGGATGGTGGGGGGAGTGGGGTGGTGAGAGCAACATATATGTGTAAGAAGCTATGTTATAATTCACCAAAACAACACAAAAATATGAAGAAATTATATTTTTTTTAAAAATCGAGTTTGAGTGGGATGGGGTAGAGGTGTGGGGTGGGGAGGGCAACAAGTGTAAGAATTGATGGGGGGGGGGGGGGCAACATATATGTGTAAGAATTGACAAAAGTAACACAGAAATATGTAAAAAAAAAAAATAGTTTCAAGTGGGGGTGGGGGGGAGCGGGGGGAGAGGCAGGAGTGGGTTGGGGGCAGGGGGAGGGGGCAACATATATATGTAAGAATTGACTAAAACAACAAAGAAATATGTAAAAAAAAAAGTTTCAAGTGTGGGGGGGGGGGGGTGGGGGGGGGGGGGGGGTGGTGGGTGAGAGGCAGGGAGACTGTTGCAACATATATGTGTAAGAATTGACTAAAACAACACAGAAATATGTAAAAAAAAAAAAAAAAAAATTACAAGTGGGGGTTGGGTGGGGGGGAGCGGGGGGGGCGAGAGGCTGGAGTGGGTTGAAAGGGAGGGGGGGGGGGGGGGGGGGGGGGGCAACACATGTGTGTAAGAATTGCTAAAACAACAAAGAAATAAGTAAAAAAAAAAAAAAAAATCCAAGTTTGGGGCGGGATGCGGGGATGGGGGGGGGGGGGGGTTGTTAAAACATATATGTGTCAGAATTGATAAAAGCAACACAGAAATATGTAAAAAAAAATATGGGGGGGGAGAGGGGGGGGCAGGGGGGTGGGGTGGATGTGAGAGGCAGGAGTGGGTTGTGGGGGGGGGGAGGGGGACGCGGCAACATATATGTGTAAAAATTGACTAAAACAACAAAGAAATATGTAAAAAAAAAAAAGTTTCAAGTCTGGGGCGGGGTGGGGGTGATGGGGTGAGAAGCGGGAATCAGTTGGGGGTTTGTGGAGGTTTATGTGTGTAAGAATTGACTAAAACAACAAAGAAATATGTAAAAAAAAAAAATCAAGTGTGGGACATGGTGGGTGGGGTGATGGGGTGAGAGGCTGTGGTGGGGGGGGTGGGGGGGTGGGGAGCGGGAAGGGTTGCAACATACATGTATAAGAACTGACAAAAGCAACACAGAAACAGTTAAAAAAAAAAAAAAGTGGGGGCAGGGTAGAGGGGGCGGGGGAGGGGGGGGGGGGGAGAGGAGGGAGCCCATGCCCCAATATCGGTGAAGTAATAATATGCATAATGCTATAACAAATCCCAAACCAAAATTATAGATATATACATGCTTACATGCAAACCTAGATCTGCCTTTATTGCACATTTTATGGGCCATCACAATTTGGGTTCCATGGGAGCCCAGAATTTGCAAAAGACAAAATTACTTATCCAACCCTTTACAACATACTATAAGGAAACCAATTCCAAAATTTAGTTCAGCTAGGACAAGAAATGTAAGAGATATAGACCTGTAAACACAGCTTACACACAAAATTTGATGTGAAACAGACACATTTTAAGGGCTATCAGAATTTGGGTTCCATGGGAGCCCAGGGGTTACAGGAACCAAAATTACTTAAGCAGCCCTTAAGATAATGCTATAAGGAAGCTAATGGCCAAATTTGGTTGTGCTAGGGTAAGAATTGTAAGAGATATAGACTTGTAAACACAGCTTACACGCAAAATTTGATGTGAAATGGGACACATTTTATGGGCTATCATAATTTGGGTTCCATGGGAGCCCATGGGTTACAGGAACCAAAATTGCTTATGCAGTCTTTAAGATAATGCTATAAGGAAGCCCATGGCCAAATTTGGTAGTGCTAGGATAAGAAATGTAAGAGATATAGACTTGTAAACACAGCTTACACGCAAACCTGAATGTGGGACGCCGACGCCGATGCCAACGCCGACCCCGGGGTGATTACATAAGCTCTCTTATTCTTTGAAAAGTCGAGCTAAAAATGAAAAAAAAAAAATATGCCTCCAATGAGATTTGAACCCTTGACCCCTTGAGTTTTCAGTATACATTACCAAATATTGAAAAAGGGTATATCTCCGGTGTTACTGGTTCGATCTGGCTGGTTCTCACAATCGTTAGAGCTTTCATTGATATCACCAATCTGGCCAAGTTTGGGAAAGATCAAAGTACAAAATGAAGGCGCTTGAGTGTTCACAAGGCTGAAAATGGCATATTTCAATAATTCAAGGGCACATAACTCTGGTGTTCCTGGTCCGATATAGCTGGTTTTCGAACTTGTCGTCCTTGCCCTATCATCTTAACGAGGCGAAATATAGCATTTTTAACTAAATCAAGGGCCATAAGTCAGCTGTTATTGGTTTGATCTGGCTTGTTTTCGAACTTGTCCGAGCTTTCATTGAAATTAACAATCTGGTAATGTTTGGTAAAGATGAGATGAAAAATGAAGGCCCTATCGTCTTGAGGCAAAATATAGCATTTTTAATTAAATCAAGGGCCATAACTCTGCTGTAACTGGTATGATCTGGCTGGTTTTCGAACTTGTCCGAGATTTCACCAATATTAACAATCTGCTGAAGTTTGGTAAAGATCGGATGAAAAATAAACGCCCCGTCGTCTTAATGAGGCAAAATATAGCATTTTTAAATAAATTAAGGGCCATAACTCTCCTGTTACTGGTCCGATCTAGCTGGTTTTCGAACTTGTACGAGATTTCACCAATAATAACAATCTGGTAAAGTTTGGTAAAGATGGGATGAAAAATGAATGCCCTATCGTCTTGACGAGGCAAAATTTAGCATTTTTAACTAAATCAAGGGCCATAACTCTGCTGTTACTGGTCTGATCTGGTTAGGTTTCGAACTTATCCAAGCTGTCATTGATATTAACAATGTTGTAAAGTTTGGTAAAGATCGGATGCAAAATGAAGGCCCTATCGTCTTAACGAGACAAAAAATAATTCCCTATATAAGTCTATGTAAAACATGTGAACCCTGGGGCAGGGCCAAATTGAACCCCAAGATCCTCATAAGTTGTCATTGGTGCTATCTCCATGGCATTGGAACTATTTCTCTGGCATTGGAGCTATCTCTTCTAAGAAATCGCTTACAACTCCCCAAGAAACGTTCTCCGTCCTATTTTTTTTGTCAACAGGCAATATGCAGACAACAACTGGTTTATATTTGATGTGTTCATATCGATATGTAGCCTAAATAGGCAAACAAATGGGGAAAAACCTCTGTGGCGATGATCAAGTTGAGAAAAAAATGCAAAATCCCTGGCGTCAAATTAGGTATCTTTCGAGAAAATGGTTGGGTCGTGTGCGAAGCTTAAACATAACCACACGGAACTGCATTGCCCGATTTTTCATATCAAGGCAAAAAAAAACTTAACGAAGAAATAGCAATGCATACCAAACTTGTTTACCTTTATTTTTGGCGTTGGAAGTACCTAGGAAGTGGCAAGGGAGCACATTTGCATATACCTCCAAACGGATGTTGTAGTTTCAGAAGAAGATTTTTAAATATTTCCCCATATAAGTCTATGTAAAACATGTGACCCCATGGTCACCATCTGAACAAACTTGGTAGTGGACCATAAGCTTGTAGTAAATGCAAATATTAAACCTCTGGCTCTTGTAGTTTCAGAGTAGATTTTTTAACCCAATATAAGTCAATGTAAAAGTATGACCCCTGGCGCAAGGCCAACTTTGACCACAAGGTCACCATTTGAACAAACGTGGGAGAGGACCATAAGCTGATGCTACATGTAACATGTAATACATGAGAAGTATGTGCCTTGTGGTTTCAGAGATTTTTTTTTCCCTATATAAGTTTATGAAAAACATGCAAAATCTCCATATACAAAATTTGGACCCCCAGGGCCAGGCCATTTTTGATCCCACGGACTTCATTTGAACACATTTTTATAGTCTAGGCATTGGCGATCATTTTAAAAGAAAAACTGTTGAAATCTGTCCAGCAGTACTTGAGAAGAGATTTTTTAAGGTTTTGAATATATGTTCATGGCAGCCATCTTGGATGTCGCACTGACCTAATTAATGAACCGGAACGTCATGAAAGTATGCACATCTCCACTTGATATTGATACTTCCTAGCAAGTTTCAATAAATTCTAACAAAGAGATTTAGAGAAAAAGGATAAGAATTTTCTATTTCATTTTAGCTACCAACTATGAAATGCATTAAAAATACAAAGGGCCATAACTCTTTGAACAATTTTTTATAGTCTAGGGATTGGCGATCATTTTAAAAGAAAAACTGCTGAAATCTGTCCAGCGGTACTTGAGAAGAGATTTTTTAAGGTTTTGAATATATGTTCATGGCAGCAATCTTGGATGTCGCATTGACCTAATTTGCATAACTTTGAAAGGCACTGATCTCAGTATCATATATGTGAAATTTGGTCAAAATTAGTCCAGCGGTTTCTGAAAAATAAAACATTATGTATACTTCTTTTTTTTGATACTATTCGTTGTGAATGTACATGAAACGCCGCTAAATTATTTATTTAAAATATCAGTCCAGTCAAATCTGAAAAACATGACAGACACATGCTTTTGCCACCAATACATGTCATGTTATGCCGATTTGTTTAATGGTATGAATTGAAGTTGTCATATCATAATTGGTAATTAAAGTCTGAATAAAATAAAATAAACAGGCATTTTGGTATTTTTAAAACACTGACAAACAATACACAATTGTTTGTTGAATTTATTCTTACACTCCATTGCTCCGTATAAAGCTAGAACAATTAAAAAAGTCGGTAAACATGTGTAACTCAAGACGATGCATATAGTCAGTGCCCAAATACTAATGTGCTGAAAGACGTGCTTCTCACATTTGTGAAGGACCTCCTCAAGTAATTACAAATCCATTTTAAAATTATAGCCAGTATATATTACACAACTGTATCTTCTTTTTTTTTTAACAAACTAGGTCCCCCTAGTCGTAGAAAGCGCGTGCATCGCTTCTATATTCATAAAGCACACCAATGTAGACCATTGTATTATGTTTATATAACTGTTTAATCGTGTACATTGTCTATGTCCAATATGCCGACACAAATTAAGGGTCTACTCAAGCCACGCGCGCTACCGATCAATGACACTTGCCGCGATCTTTGAAGATGCCGCCTGTCAAGTAGATACTTGTCTCAATTTCACATCTGTGAAAATGTTTACCACAATTATGACGCAACACGTTCCTTTGATCAAAGGTCACGCCTTCGGACCGTATCAAACTGGTATATCACCCGGTTAGATATTTACAGAATTATATTAAAAACTGGTATATCGCCCGGTTAGATATTTACAGAATTATATTAAAGGAACACACGCAAATCTTGAAATGTTTATCAAGCATTGAAATTAGCGTCTCGATTTATTTATCCAGTATCATGTTAACCCTGCTTGCATGTACCTATAATTAAAACAAATAATATAATTTGGAGTTTTCATTTTTTCATCTTATCCTACCATAAGTTTACATATATTATTGGTGCAATATTATAAACAGTTACTAATATGCAAAAACAATTTTCTTTATACTATTCGTATAATTAATATTTATGATTGAATAAATGAAAGTTATGTAGGAAAATTACCGTAACACCGCGAGTTGTTTTTTTAAATCAAGATAGCCGTACGTCCCTTTAATATATATCGCCTAGCCTATACATCCACAAATTATCTTTGAAAATATAATGCATTTTTTAAAGACACACATGGACTCTTGAAGTGGGATGAATCATCAAAATAATCCCGCCGGTTTGATTAACATAGTATCATTTTGAATTGAAATCTGCTTGCTTCTACATTCTCGCATGTAAATACACATGTTGCAGATACGTTGATCATACATTTGTATCCATTTGACAAATTAGATCAAATGTAATGGTGTGTTATTTAAGGATTATAGGCCCTCTACCACTTTACAAATTTAGAATCCGCTACGTCTAAACCACATGCTTTCATTTCGACGGATACATATAGAAGGAGAGATAAGTCTTATATATATGCACATGCCTATAACACTATCTCTTCTCGTCTCTTTCTGTTTTCTTATCCTTGTTATCGTAATAAAAGCAATCTTAGAATTCGATGACACGGGCCCTATTCCAACGACCTGCTCCATCATAAGATTCCGGCTAATAATTTACTCTAAATTAGCATGCTAAACAGTGAATGTATAACTGAACAATTGCGCGGGTTTTGGGATGAATAAATTATGACGTCACAACGAAGGCGGGTCTTATGCTTTCGGTCAGGAGTGCGTTCTTACTAATGGATATTTTTACGTCTTACACACATATTTGAACTCCAACAAAATATACAAACGATATATTATGCATATCAAATCAAATATATTTAAAGGGACACACGGCAATCTTGAAGTGTTTGAAATGGGAGTCTTGACTTATGTATCCAGGGTCATGTTTACTTTTAATCTGGTTACATTAAAATAAATAAAAATTTAAGTATTCACTTTTTCGTCATATTTTACTTTAAGTTTTAATATATTATTGGTACAATAACATCAAAATTGAATAAAATGCACATACAATTTGCTTGTTACTATTCTTATAATTAATATTAATGATTGAACAAATGTAAGTTATCCAGAAAAACAAGCGGGACGCCTTGAGTTTTAAAACAAGAGGTCAATGACCTTGAAGCTCTACTGATTGATTTTGATTTCAGGAAGTAGTCGCTACAGACTTGCTTTTTGAAAATCTATTTTTAACTGTGGCGGCCATCTTGAATTTCCGGCCGACCTGAAATTTTGCTAGGATCAATTAGACATTAAGAGCAACATTCCTGTGAAGTTTCATGAAAAGGTAGTTTCAGAGGAGTAGTCGCTACAAGTTTTCATTATATAACTCTATGTAAACAAAGATGGCCGCTGGCAGCCATGTTTGATGTTGAATCAAAACGATTTTTGACAAGGATCAACATCATGTCATGCTGATCATTTTAGAAAAAGTCCCATATCAATATCACTTATAGTTTTCTAGAAGTAGTCGCTACAAACTTGTATTTTAAAACTCTATTTTTAGCTTTGGCGGCCATCTTGGATTTCACATCAACATGAATTTTTGCTAGGATCAACTAGACTTTATGGGCAACATTTCTGTAAAGTTTCATGAATATCCATCCAGTAGTTTCAGAGGAGTTGTCGCTACAAATAAAAGTTATGGACAGACGGACGGACGGACGATGGACGCCGCACCACGGCATAAGCTCTGCTGATCTCTGATCAGTCGAGCTAAAAATCAAGATTGCCGTGTGTCCCTTTAAAATGAAGACCCCAGGGTACCCCGTTTCGCAATATAAGCCAAGATGCGACCTTGGGGTCTTAAAGGGGTTACATCAGGATTTTTCTAGAAACAACTTAAATTATAAAATTGTTCCCGTTGATGATAAAACACTTATATTAATCAAAATATGATGTTAGAATCATTTTGTTAATGTCTAAACTTTGAAAACACCATATAGACAGGACGTAATCAGACGTAAAATGCTGAAATTAACCCTGGTGCGTCACCTAGGATAGCATGTATTACTGCACAGAATGAATTTCTTTGCAAATAAGGGATAATTTTTAGGCTTATTCATTATGTTTTGGCCATGTAGAATAGAAAAAATTAATATTTGTAAATTTTAAGTCGGACACCTAGACCCCCATGAAAAGCCTGATGTACTCCCTTTAAAGATAAAGCGGCGTCCACGTAATGAATATTTTTTTAAAATTTTGAAGATATATGGTAATGGCGGAAATTTTTAATGTTGCATTGACCAACATGTAATTTGTAAAACTTTGAAAGGCACTGACCTCATTATCATCCATGTGAAATTTGGTCAAAAGAGGTTTCTGAGGAGGTTGTTTGAAGCAAAAGTTAATGCTGGACGCAGAGTGATCCCAATAGCTCACCTTTGAGTCTTCGGCTCAAGTGACTTAAAAACAATAATCTCAGAATCATCCATCTGAAGCTTTAAACAACTTTTCTTTAGAACAGCAAAAGTTAACAACGGATGGACGAAGGACAAATAGTTATACCAATAGCTCACCTCTGAGCCTTCAGTTCAGGTGAGCTAATTATTCAGCCATTCAATCCATATTGTTAGGACTATATACTGTAGATCACATTATTTCCACGTGATCTTAAGTTCGTGAATCAGTGGGTCTCTGATTTATTAGCTTACGTGATTATGAATTCGCGTCCCAAGCAAAATGTAAATAATCATATTTTTTTATGAATAATATATTTCTTCGGTGTTGATTGTCGAGTTCTGTTTATTTCATTAGGTTTTTCCGGATACATGTTTTTCACACTTAATCTGTTAATTCCGACTACATCCGCTATTGGAGTCCCCCGGAGACAGATCAATTATCGTAAGAATTTATTGACTGAACATGATTTGTAATGCTTATTTATTGACTGATGTTAAACAAATATAATTACCAGTACAGTAAACAGAAAATAAAATTCGTATTTTTGAAGTGTAGATGCTGCACTTTGAACTTAATCTATCTATGTGTACTGCAACACCCCATTTCGAAGATTATTTGCAGGGCCTCGATTCAACATATGTATTAAAACTAATAATTCTAAAAAGTATTTTACAAGAATAGACATAATACAAAATGGATACTTTAAATCAAATCCATTTAAATTAATAAGTATGTATTGTTCACCACTCTTTAGGATATAACGTTTCTTTTTTGTACCTGCCGATCATCTGATAATTTCAATCTACTTAACTGCGGATGGTTGAGCTTTCAGATACACTTTCGAGTTTATTATCCGCTAGTTCTTAAATTCGCGAGAAAGTGGATTCATGAATATTAGCGAAAATAAAACCCTCGCGAATAATACCAGATCTACAGTATATAATTTTATTATTATTAAAAATTATTTAATTATTAAATTTTACCTACCTTTAAATTTATCCAAACAACCAAGACAATCTGCCTTACGACACCCCCAATATGCGTGACAAAAAGTGCGGTAACAAATACTACCTGCAATAAATATACGACAACAAACATTATATTAAACACATGTATATCTCAAAGTCAAGAGAACCAAAACGGCCTGAAAAAGCTTGAACGGTTAAGGAGAAGTTCACGCCAAAATTATTTTCCATATATTTTATACAAAAAAGTTAAAAGTTCCATAAATCTTGTTGTTTTTTTCCAAATTTAAAGTTAAAGTCTGCGCATCTTCACATCATATACATTAAGTATGCACAGGTTTATTACAAAAGCCTGAACAGTTTAAAGAGGCACTACCTATATCTACGCGATTTTTAATGTAAAATATTAAATACTCAATATTACTGCATTTATATGTATGCAAAGCTATTTTATGAGTATTCTAAGAAGCAACAAGGTTCGTATTCCAGTTCTGTAAATTATTAATTATGATCAAAACAATATCTTGAATAAAATGCTGCCAAGCCGTTTATTCCTGCCGGAGAACTACAAGTTTTTACGATTTTATCGGACATGCGCAATGCCATTAAGTTGAACGAAAACAAACTACTCGGGGCAGTTCCGATAGTAAACGAATCGATCGGAACTCGTCGCCAATCCGACGAGGCAGTTCCGATTGTAAACGAATAAGATCGGAAAATCTCCTTAATCGGCTTGTCTAAAACAATTACGAATACAATTTCAAAAATCCGATCTTTTCTATCCTGTTTTTCCCCAGCAAAACGCATATTACATGGGGTGAAATTATTGCCGTTTAACCCTTTTCATAGTCCTCTTTACAATTAAGTAAAGTTTGTATCAATTGCTGGACAAAAAGATATAGGTAGAGCATCTTTAAGAGGAGTTTGCACCACAAAATTATTTTTTTTACAGATGGACTGATGGACCAGGGCAGTTCTACATGCCCTCACCAATTTTATGGCAGGGCATAAGATATTGTTTCCATGGAAACAAGACGCAAGGGGGCATGTATTGCTCTTTAACTCAGTGTATGTTGTCCGTGGCAGTGGTGATGGTGGGTGGGGGTTGGTGAGGGTCAGGGGGGAGCGGGGGTCAGGTATGTGTCCATCAGATATGGCAGTAGAACTTTTTTCTTCATTTGTACATGCTTAAAACAAGCAAATTCAGAGAATTATAGTATAGATTATAAATGCTAAAATTACTGAATGGAAACTGCTAATATCGTCAAATTTTTAAAATTAAAGGACTCCAGCATTATAGTTGCAATCTAGCTGGTTGTCGAACTTGGCCTAAATAATTTGCCCATAATCATTTTCCCCCGAGTTTCATCAAGACTGGATTAAACAAGAAATCCTTGGATTCACATGTCATGCCTCATAGGGGCTGGACTTAAAAATAAAAAGGTCAATGATGCTTAAATGAAAGTTTGTAAACATTTTAGCAACTAAAAACAATCGAGTTTGCCGTTCGCTGAGATGACATTTAAGTGCATTTGTTTAAAAACAAAATGCCATTCTATTAAAAACAAGAGGCCCAAGAGGGCCTGTGGATGCCCTACTGGCTAAAACGGCTCTTATATCAAGGGTTGTCGACATAAAATTCCCATCAGTAGTTTCAAGGGCCATAACCTGCCGTTACTAACTAGATCTAGCTGGTTTTCGAACTTGTCCAACATTCATTTGATATACCATGCTTTGCACAACTAGACATCAAAGTGAGGCTTCCTGCCCAATTTTGTAGAAATCCAACAAGCCGTTTAGGAGGAGTAGCGCTGACAAGAAATTTAAAGTAAAAATGTCAAAGTGCCATAACTCCGTCATAAATCAGCAAACTGGAACAAAAGCGCAAAATGCACAATTAGACATCTTACCGATGCTTCCTGCCAAGTTTCTTCGAAATCCAAATTGGCATTTAGGAGGA
Organism: Cyrtodaria siliqua; assembly: GCA_037043455.1. Classification (NCBI taxonomy): domain Eukaryota; kingdom Metazoa; phylum Mollusca; class Bivalvia; order Adapedonta; family Hiatellidae; genus Cyrtodaria; species Cyrtodaria siliqua. Next base: position 296,401 of record JAWPHD010001598.1, on the reverse strand, counting down.
GTAGCGCCGACAAGAAATTAAAAAAAAAACGGGAAAAAAAAAATGCAATAGGCACAGCAATGCTTCCTGCTAACACGGCGTTAACATAAAAAAAAAAATATATATATATATAATGAAATAAGAAAATATAAAAAAAAAAAAAAAAAAATACATTTTTTTATTTTTTTTTAATAATAATCAAAAAAAAAAGTTAAAAAAAAATTTAAACACAAAAAAAAAAAAAAAAATAAATAAAAAATATATATCTAATAAAAAAATAAATAAAACAAATAATCTTGAATTTCCGGCCGACCTGAACTTTTGCTAGGATCAATTAGACATCAAGAGCAACATTCCTGTGAAGTTTCATGAAAATCCGTCGAGTAGTTTCAGAGGAGTAGTCGCTACAAGTTTTCATTATATAACTCTATGTAAACAAAGATGGCCACTGGCAGCCATGTTTAACGTTGAATCAAAATAATGTGTGACTCCGATAACCATTATGTCATGCTGATCATTTTACAAAAAGTCCCATATCATTTTCACTTATAGTTTTCAAGATGTAGTCGCTACAAACTTCTTTTTTAAAAATCTATTTTTAGCTGTGGTGGCCATCTTGAATTTCTGGCCGATCTGAAATTTTGCTAGGATAAATTAGACATTAAGAGCAACATTCCTGTAAAGTGTCATGAAAATCCGCCAAGTAGTTTCAAAGGAGTAGTCGCTACAAGTTTTTACTATATAACTCTATGTAAACAAAGATGGCCGCTGGCAGCAATGTTTAACGTTGAATCAAAACAATTTTTGACAAGGACCAACATCATGTCATGCTGATCATTTTAGAAAAAGTCCCATATCAATATCACTTACAGTTTTCAAGAAGAAGTCGCTACAAACTTGTATTTTGAAAATTTATTTTTAGTCGGCGCGGCCATCTTGAATATCCGGCAGACCTAAAATTTTGCTAGGATCAATAAGACATCAAAAGCAACATTCCTGTGAAGTTTCATGAAAATCCGTCAGAGTAGTAGTCGCTACAAATTTTCATTATATAATTCTATGTAAACAAAGATGGCCGCTGGCAGCCATGTTTAACGTTGAATCAAAACGATTTTTGACAAGGACCAACATCATGTCATGCTGATCATTTTAGAAAAAGTCCCATATCAATATCTCTTATAGTTTTCAAGAAGTAGTCGCTACAAACTTGTTTTTTAAAAACCTATTTTTAGATTTGGCGGCCATCTTGGATTTCACATCAACATGAATTTTGCTAGGATCAACTAGACTTCATGGGCAACATTTCTGTAAAGTTTCATGAAAATCCATTCAGTAGTTTCAGAGGAGTTGTCGCTACAAAAAAAGTTTACGGACAGACAGACGGACAGACAGACAGACGGACAGACGAACAACGGACGCCGCACCACGGCATAAGCTCTGCTGATCTCTGATCAGTAGAGCTAAAAATGAAAGCCCTATCGGTATTAACGAGGCAAACTATATCATTTTTAACTAAATCAAGGGCCATAACTCCACTGTTATTGGTCCGATCTGGCTGGTTTTCAAACTTGTGCAAGCTTTCATTGATATTAACAATCTGGTAAAGTTTGGTAAAGATCGGATGAAAAATGAAGGCCTTTGGCCAGTAGAGCTAAAAATCATCAGCTCCAAAAAGTAGGTCAAGGTCATAGATGAAATCCAGGCATCCAAAACAAGAGGTCAATGACCTTGAAGCTCTACTGATTGATTTTGATTTCAGGAAGTAGTCGCTACAGACTTGTTTTTTGAAAATCTATTTTTAACCGTGGCGGCCATCTTGAATTTCCGGCCGACCTGAAATTTTTCTAGGATCAACTAGACATCAAGAGCCACATTCCTGTGAAGTTTCATGAACATCCGTCAAGTAGTTTCAGAGGAGTAGTCGCTACAAGTTTTCATTATATAACTCTATGTAAACAAAGATGACCGCTGACAGCCATGTTTATCATCGAATCAAAACGATTTTTGACAAGGACCAACATCATGTCATGCTGATCATTTTAGAAAAAGTCCCATATCAATATCACTTATAGTTTTCAAGAAGTAGTCGCTGCAAACTTGTATTTTGAAAATCTATTTTTAGCCACGGCGGCCATCTTGAATTTCCGGCCGACCTGAAATTTTGCTAGGATCAACTAGACATCAAGAGCAGCATTTTTGCTTCAGGCTATATTGCAATGATGTTCTAGGTTTATTCATTGCTTACATTTTGGATCTTTAGAAATGATAAATAGTGACAAAATTTGAAACAAAATGACTGATATGTGTGTAAAGACTTAGTTAACAACACTGTGAAAAAATATTTGAAATAGAGATTTTAGTTTAGAAGAAAATAGCAAAAAAATGAAGTTTTTTCAAGTTTTTCTTTGTTTGAATTGATCACTTTTTTGGATATAAGGTGTTTTGATACTCTCCCAAAGAGTATTAAAGGATTAAAGGATTACTGTGGATAACTGCCATTGTCTGTCAACATGAGCAACAAAGGTGAAATAACAATGAAGCCAGCCAAACCATTTGCAAAGGGAAACTCTGGCAACACAGCCTCGGGCAAACAACCCACACCAAAGAGACCACTCACTGAAGTTTCTCCAAACTGCAGTGTAGAGGAAATTACTGTTATCACTCACCAACTTGAGGGATTAACAGATGACATGAAACACCTTAGGGAAGATTTCAAAATGGTTATGAAGAAAGATGATATGGAAATCTTCATAAAAGACACTGTAAAATCAATAATCTCAGACCTCTATGAGAACATGGAAGTTACCATTGACATTAAGGTTACAGAGAAAACTAAGGTATTAAATGAAAAGTTGGCACAAATTCAGAAGGAAAATGACCAGCTGAAAAAAGACATTACCACCTTAAAATCTCAAATGTCAAAGACAACAAGTCTAAGCCACGAGACTGAAATAAGATCAAAGGAAGCTCTAGCTAAGGCCAACTTCAACGAGCAATACTCGAGAAAAAACAATTTCAAGATCTTCAATATTGAAGAGCAGCCAGGAGAATCTGTGGAGAACCTTCAGTATAAAGTATGTGACTTGATGGAAGCCAAGGGGGTTACACTTGATTCCTCTAAGATTATAGCCATACATCGTATCCCTGGGAAGGAAAACCACCAACGACCTGTACTCGTAAAGCTACTGAACAACAATGAGAAGGCAAAGGTCATGAGAAAGCGAAAGGAATTCAAGGAGTCAGGACACCGCCTCGTAGATGATGTGACAAAGCTTAATGCAGAGCTTATAAAAACACTATGGGACCATAAGGAAGTAGAACAAGCGTGGTACTTTAACGGATCCGTATATGGGAAGACCAACTCAGGAACACGTCAAAAGTTTGACATATTTGACAATATCAACAGTCTGTTGAGAAAATAGGTCAGGAAGTGAAATTTATAGAACTAAGTGAGATTTTGTATGGATCACTTCTTTACAGTTACAAAGTGTTTTTAATTTGGGATTGTGTCTGTTTGTGATACTATCGTTTCTGTTATCTGTGAAACAATTTAGAACTCAGTGAGACATTCATGCATCACTGCATAATAATTTATTACATATGTGTAACTAAACTGTCACCTGGTTTATGACGGTTTACATGCCAACAGTTGTATATTTTAGAACTCAGTGAAACATTTATGGGTCACTGGATATAGCCTATAATAATTCACAACTAACTGGAATTATCACATCTTGTGAATATTGAATATGGATTTACCCCATGACACAGGTGCATAACCTTTTATTTACTTAAATGACCTGATGGTATATTGACAGCGAAATATACCCTTGTTGCATATAATAGCCAATCATTAACTCTGCTGTAAATAAACAGTTATTATAAATACTCCCCAATAGCCAACCATTAACCCTGCTGTATATAAACAGTTATTATAAATACTCCCCTTTTGCACATTACCCAATTATTGTCCCCATCTTGTTTAAAAAACTACATATACAATGACTCCATGTACTCCATGCCACATGTGATCAGTGGTGCTTCCCAACTGATTACAAACATGCTAATATACTCTCTGTGATGTATGACCCAGTTAAACCCATGCATTTTTGGAAAAAATAATCGAAATGATCCCATGTAACAGGACCCTTACATTGGCCCCATTGCGCATTACACTACTCCCATATACATTGACTCCTTTGAGTAAACATTACCCCTTATTGCATTTAACTTAAAATGTGTACTTATTGTTTAAAATTTCTCTGCATACTACCTGTTGCTCCAAATGACCCAATTATTGAACCATTTGTTTATAACATTTTACTATACCATCCCCCTTGCTGCATTTGACCTAAAATTGGAACCCATTATTTAAAAGAATTTCATATTAGTATATAGTAGCTCAAATAATGCAATTATTGAATGGTTAATCCATCTGTTTTATAAACATTTAATTGTACTCCCAGATGCAGAGGATACATTTAACATTCCCTCTAAAGTTTATAATCCAATCAATAAGCCCATTGTTTTAAGAGTTTACCATATTCCCCATGTCTCGATCTGTATGTTACATTACTGACCGTAATTTTCATAAATATTGCCTTTTTTATAAGTAATATTCATTCTTTCTTTTTTCTTTGTTTTAAAAAAAAGGACTTTACTGTTACCCAGTTGTTTTAAGTCTTAACAATAATGCTTCCTTTTAAACCAAATATTGAATACATGATAAACTAAATTCAGATTCATCAAAGAAATGAATAGATTATAATATTCAGCTTATTTTAAGTGAAGACCAAAATGTTAGTTTTTATCACTCCATTACCTTTTTCATATGCAAAAATATTTTATCATTATTTTGCATCTCCATTTACACTTTTGTTTATCACACTTCAAAATGTTGTTCAATGTGTTCTCATTTGGGCCCTTTCTTGTTTTACATATAACCTTTGTTGATGGAACTTAAACTGTTATCGTTCAACTGTCAGGGTCTTGGCTCTGTCTCAAAACGAATAGATGTATTTAACTATCTAAAATCTAAAAACTGTGATATATACTGTTTACAAGATATTCATTCATCAGTGGCTACAGAGAAATTTATTCGCACTCAATGGGGTAATGACTGTCTTTTCAGTTCAGGCACATCAAATTCCAGAGGTGTGGCAATATTATTTAACAAAAACATTGATTATAAAATACACACATACACAGCTGACCCTGAGGGAAACTTTATTATTGTGGACTTAACAGTAGATAATAATCGATTTACATTAATTAGTTTATATGGACCAAACTCGGATTCACCTTCCTTTTTTGAGACCATTATGAATATTACAGTGAATTTTAACAATGATAAATTCATAATATGTGGAGATTTTAATATTGTTCAAGACCCATTAATAGACTATTTTAACTATAAAAATATAAATAATGCAAAGGCGCAAGAAAAGGTTTTAGAAATTATCGAACAATTTAATTTAATAGATCCATACCGAGAAATTTACCCAACACTTAAACGATATACATGGAGAAGAAAAAATCCTATTAAACAGGCTAGACTCGATTTTTTCTCATGTCTGAAATACTTTTCTCATTAGTAAATAAATGCACAATTGAACCAGGTTATAGGTCAGACCACTCAATGATCATTTTAAATATCTCATTTACACCTTTTAAAAAAGGAAAACCCTTATGGAAACACAATAATTCCCTACTTGCAGATATAGATTATTTAAATACCATTAACAATAAAATCCAGGAGGTAAAAATGCAGTATGCACTTCCAGTCTACAATCTTGAGACAATAGATAATATTTCAGATAAAGATTTACAGTTTGTGATTGATGATCAGCTCTTTCTTGAAACTTTGCTAATGGAGATTAGAGGAAAGTCCATATCATACTCATGTTTTAAAAAAAAAGAAAGGGAAAGTTTAGAAAATGAAATCATTAAAAACATAGAACAGATTGAACTTAATGTCACTAAAGACAATATACAAGAGCTTGATGATTTAAAAAATTCACTAACCGACATTCGTAAAGTTAAGATGCAAGGCCATATGATAAGATCTAGAGCACAAATTATAGAAAATGATGAAAAACCTACCAATTATTTCTGTAAATTAGAGTCGCATAACTATACAAGTAAAATAATACCGAAAATATTTATAACAGATCAATTTGAAATATTAGATGAAGCAAAACTTTTCTATCAAAAGTTATATTCTTGTAAAGATTCAGAATTAAATGACATTAATCTTGAAAATGAACTAAAGGACTATGATATTCCAAAACTAAACAAAGATGAGTCAAATGCACTCGAAGGACAAATTACTTATGATCAAGCTTCAGATGCCCTTAAGTCAATGAAAAATAATCGCAGTCCTGGTACTTCAGGATTTGGATCGGATTTTTATAAAGTTTTCTGGAAGAAATTAGGATATTTCGTTATAAGATCAATAAATTTTGGATTTGAAAAGGGTGAATTATCAGTTACACAAATAGAAGGAATAATAACGTGCATTCCTAAAGAAAAAAAGTCTCGTTATATTTTAAAAAACTATAGACCCATCTCATTGTTGAACTGTGTTTATAAAATTGCTTCAAGTGCTATAGCTAATAGACTCAAACCTACATTACAAAAACTAATAAATAAAGACCAAACAGGGTTCATTGCAGGCAGATACCTTGGGGAAAATACAAGACTTATATATGATATAATGCACTATGCAGAAGAAAAAAATATACCTGGCTTACTCTTATTAATTGATTTTGAAAAAGCTTTTGACTCTATTTCTTGGAACTTTATTTACAAAGTTTTAACTTACTTTGGATTTGGAAGTTCAATAATATCATGGGTAAAACTGTTTTATAAAAATGCAAAACTAGCTATTAATCAGGGAGGTAACTTATCTTTATTTTTTACTATAGGACGTGGCTGCCGTCAAGGGGATTCGTTATCGCCTTATATTTTTATACTTTGCGCTGAAATTCTAGCTATCAAAATCAGAAATAATAAAAACATTAAGGGTATTACGATCGGCAACACCGAATATAAATTATCCCAATATGCTGATGATACCTCTGCTTTCCTTGATGGATCTCAACAATCTCTAAATGAAACCCTTAAGGAATTATCAAATTATGCTAAATACTCTGGTCTTAAAGTAAATTTTGATAAAACACAAGTTATATGGATTGGTTTAAAAAAATACAGTAGCGATACAATAAAAACAAGATGGAAACTGACATGGGGTAAAACCGAGTTTAAGTTATTAGGAATTACATTTGATATTGATTTAAACAAAATTTCTAGCATAAATTACAAAGAAAAAGTATTAAAGATAGAAAGACTTATCAAAATTTGGAAAAGAAGAGTCTTAACACCGCTAGGGAAAATAACAGTTATAAAATCATTATTACTTCCAATATTAAACCATTTATTTATCGCATTACCAAATCCAAATGTAATCATCACTAAAGAAATAAACTCATTATTTTATAACTTTTTGTGGGAAGGACCTTCAAAAATAAAACATACAGTAGTTGTCAAACATTACTTTGAAGGCGGGTTACAAATGATCAATCTTAAGGCATTTAATATGGCCCTTAAAGTTACATGGATAAGAAGAATGATCTTAAAAGAAGGAATTTGGAAAAATATAATAGAAGAACAAATGAATATAAAAGACATAATAAACTTAGGAAATGATCATCTAAGTTCATTAATAAAACAAATAACAAATCCGTTTTGGGCAGATGTACTAGAATCATTTTATACATTTAGAAAGATGAACAAACCTTCAATTGAAGAGGACTGTTTGAAAATCTCTATATTTCTGAATGACGAGATTTTAATTGGAGGAAAACCATTCTTTTATAAAGCGTGGTATAATAAAGGAATTATTAATATTAATGATCTTTTAAAAGACGATGGCAAATTTCTCTCTCAGTTGGAATGTGAACAAAGATTTGGAATCAATACAAATTTTATTCGATACAATGGTGTGGTAAATGCTATAAAAACATATTTAATGAAATATAATATTACTCTAATTGAAAGAAAATGTCAAAATCCTGTACTGCCATATCATATATGCACTATATTGAAATCAACAACAGGATGTAAAGATATGTATACTATTTTTAATCAAAATGATGAGACACCTTCTTCAAAGGCAAAATGGGAACAAGTATACAATATTGATAGTGAAACATGGGAAGATATTTACAATGCACCATTTAAAAATAACTACAGTACATCCTTACAATGGTTCCAAATAAAAATTAATCATAGAATTCTTTCAACTAAAAAATATTTGTATACAATTAAAATTATAGACAATCCTCTATGTACATACTGCCAACAAGAAGAAACTTTAATCCATATGTTATCATACATGTGATATTTTCAGGAGGGTTACCGGGGAGATTTGACTTTTTTTTCAGGGAGATTTGACAAAATTCAGGGAGGTTTTTATACTCAAATTTTTAACGCGTACCGGTATATTATTTTTCTGATATAAACCTTAATAAAGGGGGTAAATCAGCATAAAAACATGATATTTTATACATACAATAGTTGAATACTGTTTATTTCATGTTAGCATAGCATATAATCAAGTATAGCATGTAATTAAACACTTTATATAGACTCTGTCCACTTTTTAACCACTAATTACAACAAGACTTGGCTGCTGCCAGCATCACCTTTTAGTTAATGATGATCATTAATCTGCTTTCATAAACATACCATAAAATAACATCATTTAAATCTGCTAGGGTATATATCTTCAACTTGAGACACAGGAACTGGTCACTTTTAATTTTTGCCTTCTATTATTATAATTGTATATATAGACAATTATAATAATAGAAGGCAAAAATTAAAAGTGACCAGTTCCTGTGTCTTGAGACTCTGTCCACTTTTTAACCACTAATTATAACAAGACTTGGCTGCTGCCAGCATCACCTTTGTCGGTTGAAAGTCTACACAATTGTTCACATTATTAAACTTGGCACTCATCAATATTATATACCAAATATCAATCGATGCCGAATTCGCTAATTACCACCCCACTTACAGTCGGTGTATTACTTAATCCTATCATAATCAACCTCCCATGGACATTACAGGTATCGCCGCCACGTGTCATAAACAAACAATCCAATCATTATTTTCACACAATTAACCAATTACCTGACATGCTAATCCTTTTAATTACCCGCCCAGGGGCAATGTTTTCACAGATATAGATAAGACGGCAAGTGTTTATTCTAGATCATTCGGAAAACTCGGTCTTGATCCAATAAATCATAGCAATTACCCAAAAGGATTCGCAAATAGCGAAATTTTGTAACTCGGCGGAAAATACCGGGAGAAATGGAGCTCCCGGCGGGAGGCCGGGAGATCCCATGAAATTCCGGGAGAAATTAGCTCCCGGCGGGAGATATCACATGTATGTGTTATGGACATGTCAAGCAACTCAGATTTTTCTAAATCAAGTTAAATTATGGTTATCTGCCCATAACATTACATTACTATTTACAGAAGAGCTATTTATTTTTAACATTGGAAATGCCTATTCTCCAGCCGATTTACAAATTATGCTAGAAATTAAATACTACGTATATTCATCAAAGCACTTAAATAAACCCTTGTCAATCATCGCTTTACAAAGCAGACTAAGATACCAGTATAAATCTCTTAAATGTATCGCTACCAAAAACAATAAAATAAACTTATTTACAAAAATGTGGCAAAAATACATGAAAATAATAGTTTAAATCCTTAAAACGCAAAAAAACAACAAACACTTGACTGAAAGACCAAGATGCTGACAGTTGAACATTTCTAAAATGGACTAAATGAATAAAAAATTGCCCATCTTAGAGAACATATTTTACTTCAGAAAACTTAGCAAGTCTTCGGTTCCCCATGCATACATGCATATTATTATATTTTTTTTATTTTAATTTGGTACATATTTATAATATATACAAAAAAAATACCGAAACTCATTCTACAAATTGTTAACCTTGACATATATGTTTGTTTGTATATATCAGAAAATATGTATTAAGATGTCTGAATAAATGGGTTATCAGAAGATAACTGAAAAAAAAAAGAAAAAAAAAAAAAAAAAAAAAAAAAAAGAGCAGCATTCCTGTGAAGTTTCATGAACATCCGTCAAGTAGTTTCAGAGGAGTAGTCGCTACAAGTTTTTACTATATAACTCTATGTAAACAAAGATGGCCACTGGCAGCCATGTTTTACGTCGAATCGGGATCAACATCATGTCATGCTGATCATTTTAGAAAAAGTCCCATCTCAATATCACTTATAGTTTTCAAGAAGTAGTCGCTACAAACTTATTTTTTAAAAATCTATTTTAAGCTGTGGTGGCCATCTTGAATTTCTGGCCGATCTGAAATTTTGCTAGGATCAATTAGACATTAAGAGTAACATTCCTGTAAAGTTTCATGAAAATCCGCCAAGTAGTTTCAGACAAGTAGTCGCTACAAGTTTTTACTATATAACTCTATGTAAACAAAGATGGCCGCTTGCAGCCAAGTTTAACGTCGAATCAAAACGATTTTTGATAAGGACGAACATCATGTCATGCTGATCATTTTAGAAAAAGTCCCATATCAATATCACTTATAGTTTTCAAGAAGTAGTCGCTACAAACTTGTATTTTAAAAATCTATTTTTAGCTTTGGCGGCCATCTTGGATTTCACATCAAGATGAATTTTTGCTAGGATCAACTAGACTTCATGGGCAACATTTCTGTAAAGTTTCATGAATATCCATCTAGTAGTTTCAGAGGAGTAGTCGCTACAAATAAAAGTTTACGGACGAACAGACGGACTTACAGACAGACGGACGACGGACGCCGCACCACGGCATAAGCTCTGCTGATCTCTGATCAGTAGAGCTAAAAATGATGCACTACCAAAGACACAACTATGTCAAAATAGAATATGTTTTCTTCTAAAGATTAAGTTATAAATTAGGCTTAAAACATCTAGTGCATAATTCTAGTTCATGAGAAAGTGATGTAAATGTAACAATTAAAGTTATCTGCCTTTTGCTTGGATGGTGACATCCACTTTTGCTTTGTCACGTTGCAATGTACCACTCAAGATACAAATATTAGCAAAGTTTGAAAGATCTAAGTGCATACAGTTTGTGAAAAAGTGACCTAAACGCCAAAGTTGAAGGTAAAATTATAAGGTTATCTGCCCTTGCTTGGACGATCAAGGTCACTTCCACATTTGCTTTGACATGTTGTGATGTACCACTCAAGAAACAACTATAAGCAAAGTTTTAAAGATCTAGTGCATACAGTTTGTGAAAAAGTGACCTAAACGCAAAAGTTGAACCTAAAAATGATTAAGTTATCTGCCCTTTGCTTGGAGGGTCAAGGTCACTTCCACATTTGCTTTGTCACGTTGCGATGTATCACCCATGATACAACTATAAGCAAAGTTTGAAAGGTCTAGTGCATACAGTTTGTGAGAAAATGACCTAAACGCAAAACTTGAATGTTGACGCAGCCGCCGCCGCCGGAAAAGCTACACCTATTTCTCTTTTTTTCTTCGAAAAGGCGAGACAAAAATGTTAAAATGATTGAGCAGAAACCACAAAAATCTTTATTAATAAGCATTATACATGTGATCTGGCTGGCTATCAAACTTGGCCTAGATAGTATGACCATAAACACTGTCCTAAAATTACATTTTTAGCAATTTTTGTTCAAATTTGCATGTTTTTGCCCAAAAATAATGTAAGCTACCGTTTCAGAAAAACTATCCTGGCTATTTCTTTTTTACTAAGATATATCTAGAAGGTGGCAGCATTTAAAATTTGCCAGCTGAGTTGGTACCGAAAAGTTGAGTAGCCCATGGACTAATATCAGTGTAGCTACTCCACTAGAGTGTGACCTTGCCACACTCCTAATCTTCAAATCAACACCTCTGAATCAGCAGGTGATAACCTTCATTTGTGTAGTGTAACAAACACATCCTCGCTCATTTGCACCTTTTGTGAAATATTGCACAGTATGCTGACAATGTTTAAATGGTTAGCTGTTTGCGCTTATTATCGAATTAGCCGTTATCTGCATGACATGCAGGGTTTTAAAGCAATCACTGTAAATACCTTAATTTTAACAGTAAACTTGGTTGAACATCTAGGATAAAGACCTACCAGAATGTAGAGCTGTGTCAAAAATTCTGGTCACTGATTGGTAAGATTATTTTGATGATGCTTTATCAAAATTATGAATTAAAGCTAATTATCAAAATATAAAAAAACAAAAACTCTTGTGTCTAAATGTAAAATGGTGTTTCTCTGCCCAATGTTAGTTTTGACTAGAAGTGTGTATGTTTTGTTCTTATCCTTTTGGATATCGGAATTAGAAAACTTGAATAGCTAACTTCGCCAATGAAAAAACACTACGAGTACGAATTGCCTTTATTGTTACGGGCGCTTGTTTCAGCCAAAGTTTTTTTGGAGTTTTCAGACAAAATACATTTAGTACCTAAATAGGCTGTATATCAGTGAAACAGACATTTTTAGTGGTAAATAAAAATACTTTACTTTTCAAAATCGGTTGAGAAATAAAAATGTTATGCCCGAAAGCTGTTTTTGAAGGGGCATTTTCAATGCAAAATGAATGCTACATAAAAAATTTGATATAATTTTTTTATAGAGTTAAATTTTTATCCGAAAATGGTTTTAAATGGTTGGATATTTGTAAATTAAGAAAACCTGAAAGTTTTATAGTAAAATATGAAGGCTAACTAAAGTTATATGAAATTTCTTAATTTTCTGCTGTCCCACCTACAAGGAATGTACATGGGAAAAGCCCCGTCAAAAAATCATTTGGGCTGTAAAATATTTATTTCTCAACCGATTTTCAAAACTAAGGTATTTTTATTTACCACTAAAAATAGCAGTTCCACTGATATAAAATTGATGAATGTATTATTTAAATTGCTCAAGCTACTGCAGAAAATTCTTTGGCTGAAACAAGCACCCCAAACAATAGTATGAATTGTAAAACAATGAAAGTTCGTACTGCGAGAGTTCTCAAGTAAATATTCAAATCCAACTTGCATTTGAATTAAAACAAAAGACACACATAAAGGGATGACTTCTACAACGTAAATATACGCTTTCTTGGCGTTGGTACGTAGAGGATCGTGAGAAATCATTTCCATTTTATGATTTTTAGCAATTCAATCATTTAGTACTATCACATCCATAGTTTTCTGCAGTTGGCCAATCACGTTTAGTCTAGTGATGTTTTCAAATTTTGACTTCCGGGGCCAAGTTCCAGAGGAAGCAACCCACAAAAAAGTCATTTTAGAAATGAATACTTCCGTAATAAAGACTCTTTTTGATTTAAAGAAGGCCCAAACAATCGCCAATACCTATCGTGAGGTTTATATTGACGAACAAACGGATCGCATTGATAAAATTAGTATGCAACTACTCAGATGAGAAGGGACAGAACTCTTGGCATTACCTGGTATACTTTTGAGTGGTAAGTTTAATATTTGCATCTTTTATTTTGTTTAATTTTAAATCATAGCTAATACATGTAGAGATATTACTCTGACTGACCTTTTGGAAGACTCGAGAAGCCTAATAAGGAGTACTCTCTTGGCCAAGTGGTTATCAAGCTGGTCCATAGCTACACTGAGGCACACAGAGGCAAATTATTGCCTCATTAGTATACTTTAATACTTCCTCAACCGGGACTCGAATCCAGGGTCTCTGGTTTACCGTACCAGCGCTCTAACCACTGAGCTATCGAGGTTAGGAATTGATTATTCGCCATTTACCTGTACCCGGTTACATACACCCCCACCAGACTGAAATTCGACCCTGAATTTCTAATTATACAGGAGAACCACTGCTGGTGTTTCTCAGGATGCTCCCGGACAAGCCCCCAAATATAACTTGTGGTGAAAAAATCGTTCCTCAACCAAGTCTCGAACCCAGGGTCTCTGGTTTACTGTACCTCTAACCACTGAGTTAATCGAGGACATATGCTTAGGAATCGCTTATTCATCATTTACCTGTACCTGGTTACATACAGATATATGTATAATAGTATTGTTTTACTCAAGTTACTGCAATCAATACCACTGTAAGTTTCAAGCTTTTGTACTTCTTAAAGAAGCTAGATGGCCCAAGACGATTTTTGATATCCGCCGTCCTCTGAAGTGCATACGCGTTTGACTTTTTTATGTGTGGAGTTTCCGCAGAGATTCTCTGCGCTAGACATAAACAGTCAATTTTAACTGATACACTGAATTTTATAAATATACAAAGTTCTTATCTAAAATGAAGAATGATCATTTGTTATCCATTTCACACTCAAATTTAAAGGATTTTGATATGAAATACATTAGTTTAAGTCTATAGGTACTATGCATTGTTTGAACGGCAAGTGTCTTTCGCAGTGACGTCATAGAAGAAATGTTAACACACGGTGAAAGTGTCCACATGTTTTTTAGTCAAACACAATGGGACGTCACAGGGTGCATCTATAAACGTCTGTATGTAAAAAAAAAAAGTACCCAGACGTCTAATAAATGAGAGTGACTCTCAGAGACTATAAATTTACCTACAGATGATGAGGTATAATATATAACTTACATATTTTGAGAATCCACACTCTATAGATACAACATAAATGTCTTTAATCAGCCAGGCGAAACCCCAAAACTATAAAGTTGAATTAAGATTTTCCAACTCATAATTCATTTTATGCATATTCAATCACGGGTATTTTAAGAAACCGTGAATAAAACTGCATTTTTAATTGGCACATGAACATTATTGTATGACCTGAACACCTGGATAAAGTTTTGATAAACCGTTTTGAAGTGTAATTGTGGCATTATTTGGCAATTATATTGTCTTTTATATTTTGTTTCGCAGCCTAATTATATATATATACATTTTTTTTTATTATGAACTTTATTGCAGACCGGAGCTGTTTGTTCCAGTAAAGACCAGTGTTTAAAGAAACAGTTGCTTCTATGACTGTGGCAAAAATGATGTTGTGACTATGGAAACTATGAAGACACTACAATTAAAACCATCCATACACCAAAAAAAAAATAGGTGTATAATTTAGATGTATTAATTATGTATATGAGCCAATAAAGAGAATGGATTTATTCACCGGCAGGGATTTTTCTGCAGTTCTGAAAGTGGGGCAGGGGCCCTTTGAATTGGGAAAATATGCCTGTGAAACCTTCGAATTGGGAAAATATGTCTGTGAAACCTTCGAATTGGGGAAAAATAAGAAAAGCTGTATATTACATATAAGGCCTTTATAATTGTTTGAAACAGTTCAAAAATAAAGTTCTTCTACAAAAGAGCAGCACAGGCACATGGTCAAATAGGGCTGCATGTAATAAATGAAAAACATTTTTTTTTCTTTTTTTTTCTGAAAATATATATTTTTGATTTGGGATTTTTTTGTTGCTTTTTTGGGAAAATATGAGAATATTTTGAATTGGGAAGGGGTCCAATTTTGGCCCCAAAATGGGCATAGAAAAATTCCTGACCGGTTTTTAAAATATCCGTGATTGAATATGCATAAAATGAATTACTAGTTGGTAACTCGGAGGGGCACCTGGGGTCTTCCTCCACCAATGGAAGCTGGAAAGTCGCCATATGACCTTAGCTGTTGGTGCGACTATAAAATCCAATTCAATTCAATTATTTGACGCTCCAGTTTTGGGGTTTGTACTGACAGGTTAAAGTCGGTTATATTGTGTCTATAGAGTTTGAATTCTCAAAATATGTAAGTTATATATGTAAACCTTGTCATCAGTAGCTTTAGAAACCTTGTACATCTGTTGTTAAATGTGCCTGTTGATGACTGTAAAGGGACTTTAATAATCTCCATCTACACGTAGGTTACAGATTTAGGATAATTTTTGTGTATTACATAAACATGACTTTTTTGAGATTTTAACAAGAGCAGTCAGAGAACAGCGCAGCTCGACTATTTGATTTTTCAGAGAATAATAAATTATATAGCCAGTATATACCATCAGAAAACAAGGCTAAAACAATGTGGGGTTGTGGGGCGGGGCGGGTACAGAAACTCAGGCCGATATAAAATTGTTGTTAGAATCTCATACAAATTATAGTAAAATTTGGGTCAGGGTGTGAAATTTTATTTTTTATTTTTTTATCAGTTTTAATCCAAAATTGCTGTCATTTTAAAGAAATTTGTGGTCGAAAGGCAACTCGGGGAGGGAGGGGATATCTGGCAATTTTTATTTTGGCCTCATTTCAGTTTTTTTTATTGATATTTCATCCGTGTATCTGAATTTAATCTCAATTGTTTTATATGTAAATGATTAATTGCGTTCAAATTAAAATTTTAATATCCAAATAATATAAGATAAAATGAAAACAATTCCCCTCCCCCATGAATAGAGGATTATCGGATTATAGATGAATGTTGTGTGAAAATGTTAGTCCTACAAATCTGGATATTTAACATAGATGCTCGCAAGTGACAATAATAAAAATTATACCGATGTGTACATAAATATACGACGAAAGTCACTATGTATTCTTTAATACGAATAATTAGTAACTTTGGTAATTACAGCCAAAAAACGAAAAAACAATAGGAGTGAGCGAAGCAATTATCGCATGCCTTGGTCATCACACCTTATTTCGGCTGTACGCTCATTTTGTTGTGATCCCCTTGTGATAGCCTGGGGGTTTTCTATTCACGGCTACTGTTTACATTTGGGAAAACATGGCGGACTTTTCATTTGTAGCCACGCAGGAGGTTTTAAATAACCCCGACTGCAATCTCTACGACAATCACCCTTTTGATATTGACGAAACGATAAACGATCATAGTTTTAGTTATACCGATATGGACGATATGAACGAAAGTGCAATAATGTTGTCCACGCAAGCATCGATCGGCGATTCCCAACCCCCTGCTAATCAAGACTTTTATAAACAATTGGATGTAACGTTGTTCGGTCTTCCCAAAGACATATATTTAGAAACCCTGTTGAATTCAATAAGCAATGAAAATGAACTCATGTGGTACAGATCGCTCATAGCAAAACGCACAAAGACCAAACCAAATTGTCCAGAAGGCCGCTTAGTTAATAGAAATACAACGTCAAAAAGCAACCGAAATTCTAAATTAGCCCTTGATTGTTATATATTACAATCGTTCGTAAATGGGGACACTTCAGTACCCGTAAAAGACGTATTTAATTCAAAATCTCGAGAACAGGTTAAACCAACGTTGGTTTCCTCAAACATCAACGAGCAAACAACCGAGATCAACAATTTAAAAACTGTTAATATCAACCTATCGGAGATCCTATCGCTCCAAAACGAAATCACCTGCTCAATGAGTAACGTTCAATCAGAATTAGCATGTGTCCGAGAAGAAAATGCTCAACTAAAGATGAACCTAGAAAAAGCACTGTTAGCACTGGAGACAATAAGCCAGACTATCTCTGCGTCTCTACACCCCATCAAACTCGGCAGAGCGCACGCACTCTCGATATGTATCCCAACTGCATCCGATGACGGTACAGACCGAGCGGTAACAGCCAACAACCATATAGCCACAAGTTAAACCGAACATATGGACCCACTTATTACCGAACCTACAGTGATCGTGAGTGATATACTAGAACATGACATTTCAAGTTCTCAAACATTGGATATATTTGACAATAGAACAATAGATACTAATACACACAATGCCAGTGATCTATATGCAGGTAACTTACCAAATATTTCAGGGATGCCCCCTTTCAATACCTCAAGACCATCAGTCCTTACTGATTCAAACACCCAACAAATGCTCCCCTGTCCCCCGAGAGTGCATACATCCGCTCAAGCCGGCGAATGTACACATGACGGAGTGTACTCAAACAGACAGTTCCCCAAACAACCAGACCTTATGACCGTACCAAACTATCCACCAGTGCAACAACATGTCCACAAGGCTCCCCCGATAGTTCTGCATCAAGGACATAATCCTCAGCAACCAATACCCCTACCCTGGACATACGGTGAGAACAATATGGGTACGTCAGACATATATATCCCTACTATTTGGCCCACACATCCGGTTATGACAACAGATACTACGGTACCACCAGGTATAACAACTGACCCCATAGATTTCAGTGACCGCCACGAGCAATCTGACTCGAGCATAGACGAACCTGGAACCTATTTAAGACCCCCACCGACGCCCCCACTACCCCATCCCGCACCTGATACGTTAGAACCCTTGATCCTCGCAGTACCATTATCAGGTATAAACCGACCCCAAAGAGGAAGACAAGGTGATCGCGCCCCGTGGCAAAACGGCAAGAACAAACATCCTAGCACGACATACAAAGGTAAAAATACACAAAAAGTACGCTACCTACTACATTGGTAATATAGGGAATGACTCGACGCGCAGTGGCCTTATATTGCACTTCAAACAAAATGGAGTAAACGTAAACAAAGTCAACTTCTTTAATGCCCGCAACGGCTATCTATCAGCAAAAGTGCTAATAGACGCAAAAGATTGCCATTATATAGAATCAGAATACTTCGAATGGCCAGACAAGACATTTTGCCGAAAGTGGTCATACCGCGAAAAAAGGTCATATGAAAACACATAACGTGACGAGACAGACTATAACAGACCCTCGAATGACCGATATTATGAGGATTACGATGACAATGAACGCGATTATAGGTCGCGTCGTCACTATGACGACTACAGCTACTCAAGACAAGACAACTACCGTTACCAATACGATCCGGAGTCCATTCACGCAGTTGTTGATTAACCAATCATGCAGCTCACTAAGAAACTCAAGGTGTGCACGTGGAACGTCCGCGGCATTATGTCGTCTGCATGCAGTTTGTCCCTGTTGCTTGATCTAATAAAGTGTGACATTGCCGTTATTACAGAACACAAATTGTTCAGTCACTCGACCTCATTTCTGGACAGTATCAACGCTAATTATACCAGTTATGGTACGACAGATACATCAATAGATGAATATGGCCCGGCTAAATGTGGTAAAGGAGGGGTGGCATTCTTGTATAAAAAGGAGCTGGAACCGAACATTGAAATACTGCCGGAAATAAAAACAGATAGGCTAATTGGTATAAAGCTCAGATATGAAAACTGTGTACCAATATTTATTTTCGCTACATATCTACCAGCGGATAACTCCATTAGTACATATGATAAACACTTACAAAATGTATACTATGCTCTGCATTTATATAGTCAATATGGACATGTGATTGCTGCTGGAGATTTCAACGGTAGCTACGTTAACAATGCTAATGTTAATCAACAGAAGTCGACGTTATTTAAGTCCTTTGTTAATAGTAACTTTCTTGTCCCGGTTAACCTGACCGAGAAGCGATATGGCCCTGCGTTTTCTTATGTACCTAAAGAGACTATGCTAGATTTATATCCACACCGATCCTATATTGTTTCGCGACGTAATAGAATGTGAAATTATTCGAGAAGGTAATATAACGAATACATCAGATCATTTGCCTCTCGTAATGACCGTTAACATGTATGTCACCGAAGAAATTAATCAGGACAATAATACAAACAAATATCAATCAATTGCATGGCATAAAGCAACTGCGAACGACTTACACTCGTACCAATCACTATTAGAACCTCTACTAGAAAAACTTACTCACGAACATATACAATCAACTACAGAAATCGACCAATATAATGCAAAATTGACTACGTATCTACTATCAAGCTCATATAGCTCTATCCCTTGCACAAAGTTCAACCCATACACCAAACCGTTTTGGAATCAGGACGTTAAAAATGCACACAAATCAGAGCGAGAAAAAAGGCGAGAATGGGTTAAAGCGGGTCGCCCGCGAGGCAATGAACACTTAACATATTCTCAATATAAAGAAGCAAAACGGCTATTTTGCAACGCTCAGCTAAACGCTTCTGACAATTACATGTCCAAAGTTTTCGAAGACATTGACAATGCTGCAGGCATGGACAACAAACTTTTCTGGAGACTTATAAATCGAAAAAAAAAGAAACAACCCAAACGGTGTTCAAAAATTATATATAATGATAAAGTCCACTCATCTCCCATTAATATTGCAAATGCTTTCGCATCTTTCTTTGAAGACATATATACACCTAAAGACTGCGATAACTATGACACTATGTTTAAAGAAACGGTAGAATCTGAGTTTAGAGACATATTAAAGAATCCATACTCCGGTAATGACTACCTTGATATAACCGATTTTGAAACAGCTCAAATTAATAAAATAAGACAGACGCTTAAGCGCAATAAAAGTGGAGGTATCGACCACTTAAGAAATGAACACATAATCAACGCAGGACCAACTATTACCGCAGCCCTTAAACTTCTATTTGATAAAATAGTAGAATATCAATACATACCTCTAGCCTGGAAAAATGCCCTAATCATACCAATATTCAAGGGCAAAGGCAAAGACAAGACCGACCCTAAAAACTACAGGCCCGTATCGCTTCTCCCCATACTCAATAATTTATTCGAAAAGTGTGTACTGGAGAAAATAGAGACATTTTTTAAAAAGTCAAGGATTACATTTCCAAATCCCCAACAGCATGCTTGCTAAAAAGGACTGAGCTGTATAACAGCATCATTTTCATTTCAGGAATGCGTATTATATAACATCGAACTGCGGAACAAAGTTTTCTCTGCCTTTTTAGATGTTATGGCCGCCTATGACACGGTCTGGCATAACGGTCTGTTTACAAAACTGTTCCGTATTGGAATAAGAGGTAAATTATTGCTCACATTGATACATGCATACAGAGATATTTCTGGAATCGTCTTCATCAACCATCAAAAGTCAAACGTGCTCAATATCAAAGAAGGCACCAGACAAGGCGGCGTAATATCGAGTTTATACTTTATTTTATTCATAAACGACCTGTTAAATGACCTTGAAAAGTCGGGTTTTGGAGCCAAAATCGGTTCAATAAATTGCGGAAATCCGACGCTGGCAGACGATATTGTGTGTATGGCATTAAGCCCTACAGCTCTCCAGTCAATGCTGGACATTGTATACGAATACAGTTGCAAGTGGCGCTTCAGATTCAACCCTGAAAAAAGTCAAATTCTTATAATGTACAAACGAATACACTTTAAAGCAAAATGTGACTTCAACTGGTTTCTAGGTAGAGATAAAGTTCAAGTTGTAACCTCTACTACACACCTAGGCATAATACAAGATGCAAAACTCAACGGCACCTCTACAATAAAAAACACGTGTAAAAAGAGTCTCAATAAATTTTATGCAATGTCAAGCTTCGGTGTTAGACCAAGAGGCCTTAACCCTATCACATCGATTAGTTTGTATAAGAAAATGATAGTTCCGTCACTTTGATACGGGAGCGAACTATGGTATAACCTAAAAAATAGAGATGTTACCGAGTTAAACAGAACGCAACATATGATCACTAAAAATGTCCAAGGCTTCCGAAAGCAAACACGGTCTGACATGTGTGAATCGCTAGTTGGCCAATTCAGAATTATGTGCGAAGTAGATAAAAGGAAATTATCGTTCCTACATACGTCAACTAGTCTACCTCAGTCGCGACTTTGTAAGAAAATTTTCCTGAGAAGACTATACTTATTCCTATGTACCAACAACCCTAACCAGCTAGGGTTTATACCAGATATATACACTGTTCTCAACAGATACAACTTGCTGCAACATCTCAATACCAGTCCTAGTGCCTGTACTTTTTTACCACCTAAATATACATGGAAACGAATCTTCAAACTATCAATAAGCGTATACGAAAACGCACACTTAAGACAGAGGATGGCAATAGATAACGATTTTGCTCGTTTTAAACTATTGCACAATTCTTATAATAATGCCATAGTATGGTCACTGCCCCAAAACGCCAGTGAATTAGATCTATGCAACTTCATTGCAAACGTCATGGTTACCAAACCATACGATATTCCCCACGTGTGTCCCGAATGTGAATCAATATACACTTATCCCAATAGTCATGCCATAGCTTCATGCTTATGCACAGAATCATTAAGAGCGGATTTTCTTAACAGCCCGGATGATAATAACGTACATCTCCGTACAAATACAGATGACGAGGATTTTATTCAAATACTCTTAGGGCGCGAGATGCCAAAAGAGCTGACCGAAGGTAATAGACAATCCCTCATTCGATCCTTTAAATTTATTAAAAGGGCTATAAATGCTTGTCAAACCGGACATTAACAGTTTTATCAAACCAGAACTTCCATAAAGTGTTTAGAGTACACGCTTTTCAATGAATCTACCAATTGACGGTTTAGATTTTTCACAATTTTCCCGAGTTATCATTATCTTCATGTACCATATCATATCAGGTTAGATATAGATGTACCTGACAGCATATGTTTATAAATCACATACTATTGTGTAATGTGATTCTCCCTCATATATAACCCTTTTATTCTCGGTCCTTTCATTGCTATTGTATAAATGTAATCTGTATTAATCTTGTATGTATTATGTATATGTAATCTCATTCACTGAGGAAATAAAGAATTGAATTGAATTGAATTGAATCCAAAATTGCTGTCATTTTAAAGAAATTTGTGGTCGAAAGGCAACTCGGGGAGGGAGGGGATATCTGGCAATTTTTATTTTGGCCTCATTTCAGTTTTTTTTATTGATATTTCATCCGTGTATCTGAATTTAATCTCAATTGTTTTATATGTAAATGATTAATTGCGTTCAAATTAAAATTTTAATATCCAAATAATAGAAGATAAAATGAAAACAATTCCCCTCCCCCTGTCCGCCACGTGAGGGGAGTCCATAAAATAATGGTTGTGGGGGGGGGGGAGGGAGGGGGGGGGGGGGGGGGGGGGGATTTGATAAAACAAAAAACACAGACATATGTAATCGCTCTACTTTCTATATGGTGTCCATGGATAGAAGGATTGTGTGTCAGATATGGCAATATCAAACTAGTTTTATATAAACTGTCTATGCATAACTAAGCTTGGTACTAATCATCCCTGCGATGTTTCGCTGAAATCTGGCCAGGGGTTCAGGAGAACTAGTCCGGACAAAATGTTTGTAGTAAAACCTTTAAAGGGTCATAACAACTCCCATCAAAAACCCCTCGGATAGGGCAAAATGTGATCCCAGGGTCACCATTCAAACAAGAGGCCCAAGAGGGCCTATATCGCTCTACTTGCTATATGGTGTCCATGGTGGGGTGAGGTGGAGAGGGGGGTGGGGGTGGATAGAAGGATTGTGTGTCAGATATGGCAATATCAAACTAGTTTTATATAAACTGTCTTCAATAACCAAGATATGGGGGAGGGATGTTTCTTGCATACCGGACAAGGATATCCGTCATTTTACCGGGTCTAGATATTTCCATCTTGCCTTAGGGTCGAGATAAAATTCACGCGCGCCAACATCCGGAATGCAGGAAAACATGCAAAACGTTAGTAGCTGGCATCGTCATGCAACGCACAATATGTCTCTGATATCCAAGAAAAATAAACTGTCTTCAATAACCAAGATATGGGGGAGGGATGTTTCTTGCATACCGGACAAGGATATCCGTCATTTTACCGGGTCTAGATATTTCTATCTCGCCTTAGGGTCGAGATAAAATTCACGCGCGCCAACATCCGGTATGCAGGAAAACATGAAAAACGTTAGTAGCTGGCATCGTCAACGCACAATATGTCTCTGATATCCAAGAAAAAGAATCTATCATGGAATTCGGTTTAGATAGGGAATTCCAACCCTCGGTATAAGTGTTTTAATCAGAACCTCGGCAGAGAATCGGTTCAGAATAAAACACTTATACCTCAGGTTGAAATTTCCTATCTTCACCGGATACCCATGAAAGATTCTTATAATCTGGCTCAATTGGCTGGCTTTAAAACAAATCAAACTTTTGTATATACAAGAGCATCAAGAATTGCAAGGCAATCCATAGTCCCCAACCGGCCCAGACAAGCATTTTCCAGACATTTCCTATGATGGATCAAGGTCAAGGTCACAATGACCTTATTTTGGTACATGACACACCGCTATCCCAAGATGTATTCACATACCAAGTTTGCTATATCTAAGTGTCATAGTATTGAAAATACGGTCTGGACAAGCATTTTATATGACAGAGGTTACAGGTCAAGGTCAAGGTCACAGTGATCTTATTTTGGTACACGACACACCGCTATCCCAAGATGTATTCACATACAAAGTTTGGTATCTCCAAGTGTTATAGTATTGAAAATACAGTCTGGACAAGCATTTTCTATTACAGAGGTCACAGGTCAAGGTCAAGGTCACAGTGACCTTATTTTGGTACGCGACACACCGCTATCCCAAGATGTATCCACAGACCAAGTTTGGTATCTCAAAGTCTTATAATATTGAAAATATGGCCTGGACAAGCATTAGGAAGGACGGACGGAAGGATGGAGTGCAAACCTATATCCCCCCCGGGACCGGTGGGGGACTAATTAACACTCAAACCAACTTTCACGTGACAAATGGCGGGGCTAAATTTGACCAAACTTTTTCCCTATGTAACTCTATGTAAAACATGTGACCCCTGGGGAGGGGCCAAATTTGACCCCAGGGTCACCATTCAAACAATTTGATAGAGGACCATACATAGTTAAAATGACTGATTCGGTAGTAAAATAATCCTGAATACTTGTGCCAATCGTGTGCAAATCAACACGATCTGACTGGGTATATATGACGTCATTTGATCTCGAGTGACTATTTTTAGACTTTGGGTCTATTCGGATACTCCGGTTTTAGAATAAGTCCCATTATAGTTCATCAAAATTTGTAATGGATTATTAGCTCAGTGGGGAGTGCTGCAGTCCCAGAAAGTTATTAAACGAGCGGGATGGGTTCGAATCTGAGCAGGACCCAATTTATTTTTCATTCAATTATATTTTTTTTATATAAAAATGTTTGTTTAATTCATGCCCAAGGGGTACAGCAGGATTTTTCTAGAAACATCTTAAATTATAAAATTGTTCCAGTTCACGATATAAAACACTATCAAAATGTGAAGCTAGAACCATCTTGTTAATGTCTAAAGTATAGCTAGGGTGGAATCGCACATAATATGTTGAAATTAACCCTGGTGCGTCACCTAGGATATCACTTATTACTGTGCAGAATGAATTTCTTTGCAAATAAAAGATTTAGTAGACTCATTATGTTTTGGTTAATATTAATATTTGTCAATTTTAAATCGGACACCTAGACCCCCATAAAAAGCCTGATGTACTCCCTTTAAGACTTAAGTCTAAAAAACAAATTGTGTGTGTGTGTGTGTGGAGAGTGGGTGGGGGGGGGGGGGGGGGGGGGGGGGGGATTTTTTTACAGATTTTTACGACTTTTATCTATGCGTCAATTTGGTAGAGGTAGAGGTAGACCTCATCTGTTTTTGAAACAAACTCGTAGAACCACAGTCCTGCTGCGCGTTAGTGAGTAGCTGTCAAACATTCTTCAATGTGCAAACGTGGAACAAGCGGGACTCGAACGTATGACTGTAGCATTGAGAGAACAACAAGAGTAGATCTAAACACAAATATGTTACCTTTAATTACAATTTTCAAATTACATGCAAAACTGATTGAATTATATTCTGTTAAGGCCAAAACACAAATATGTTTAAAAACAAAAGCAACAAAAAAATGAAGGGGTAAAAAGTTGTTGTGTCGGGGATAAAAACGGTGATTCGGTTGGGTGACAGGAAACAAAACACTTTCTTGTTTAGGCCTAAGGTAGTAAACGGAATTTACCGTGATTTTGGTGATTATTGTCAACAAACGATTTGTTGACTTAAAAAAAAATCCACGTATTAAAAATTACAATTAGGGATATGAATCGTGAAATTCTCAGTAGCATAGCTACCTATTAGGCCAAAAGGCCCGGGCCTTCACATCATGTTCACATACATGGTTGAAAAATATAACAACGAAATAATTGTGTATGAACATCATGTTTGCTCCGAGTTGTGAGATTAAATCACAACGGTATCCCGAGAACAGTGGTACTCCGAGTTGTGAGAATGAACTACAACGGTATCACGAGACCAGTGGTATTCCGATATCTGAGAATAAATAACAACGGTATCCCAAGACCAGGGATATTCCGAGTTTAAAATCAAATGAGCACAAAGATTTATAAGTTATATTTTGTATATGTGTAGTCTGTTTGTCTCTACTACAAGTTGTGTGTAAAACATATGTTCTTTTAGTTGAAGGTCACACTTTTTGGAACAAGGAAACTTCAGGGAGAATTTGTCACTTTACAGTGACATTCCATGTTTAAATTTGTATATTATAAATCTTTGTGCAGCTGTCTTTCAGACTACACTCGTGTTCATTTGATTTTAATCATACTTGCATAGTAGGTCGATATAAATGCAAGGTTGTTTACTATTTTAATTCAGCTATGTTGGTCAAAGGGTCTATGAATGACCTCCTCTTGAATTGGCAAAATTAGCTGTCTTGACCTTTTTGACACTGTATTCATTTCTAATGACTCAAACTTTGACAGGTGATGTTTTTTTGATACAATTTAACACCTGTGAAGATATGGTTCAGATAAGATGTAGCGTTTCGGAGATTAATTTTCATTATAAACAATCATTCCTTTTGTTCACTTCTTTATTCCTGTATATACCTTACCTTATTTTGTTTCAATCGCCTTATTTCCAGATACATTAAACAATGCATTGATGTATTATTACATGATATACTATTATTAAGAAGAGTCGACACATTTTCAGTCCATCCATGTCATGCTGTGATTGGAAAGAAACCTTCCATTACATGGATGCACAAATCATAGTTCACCATGCTCTCAGTACCTTCGGTACTTTGATTTTATAAAATGTCTTATATAGTGGGAGAGATGTATTTGGCTCAAGTTTAACTAGCTCTTATAACAAATCAAACTTTCGTTAATTAAAACACATAAAACCAAGTTTGACATGTGACCCCAGGGTCACCATTTGAACAAACTTGGTAGAGGACCATAAGCTGAGTGTAAATACAATATATTAAACTGTTGGCTCTTGTAGTTTTAGAGAAGAAGATTTCTTTTAGATTTCCCCTATATCAGTCGATGTAAAACAGTGACCCCTGGGGCAAGGCCAAATTTGACCCCAGGGTCACCATTTGAACAAACTTGGTAGAGGACAATAAGCTGATGGTAAATATGCAAAATATATTAAACCTTTGGCTCTTATAGTTTCAGAGAAGAAGATTTTTGAAGGTTTTCCCTATATAATAATTCTATGTAAAACTGTGACCCCTGGGGCAGGCAAAATTTGACACCAGTGTCACACTTGAACAAAATTGGCTGATAATATATAAAAAGTATAATATATTAAACCTTTACCTCTTGTACCGTAGTTTCAGACAAGAAGATTTTTGAAGTTCTTCCCTATAACTCTATGTAAAGGGCCCCTAAGCTCCCAATTAAAGAAATTTCTTATGAGAAAAAAGATTTTTTTTAAATATTATGGAAATAATATTTAAAAAAAATAAAAATGTTTAACCCATGAACCAAGCTTTCTGATGAAAAAAAAAGCCTCCAGTGAGATTTGAACCCACGGCCCCTGGGGTTTCTAGTGTACATTACCAAAAAGTTAAAAAGCGTCATAACTCCGGTGTTACTGGTTCGATCTGGCTGGTTTTCAAACTCGTCTGAGATCAACAATCTAGCCAAGATTGGGAAAGGAAAGCGCTAGAGTGTTCACAAGGCTAAAAATGGCATTTTTCAATAATTCAAAGGCAAATAACTCTGGTGTTCCTGCTCCGATATAGGTGCTTTTGGAAATAGTCCAAACTTTCATTGATATTAACATTCTGCTAAAAGTTTGGTAAAGATTGGATGAAAAATGAAGGCACTATCATCTTAAAGAGGCAAAATAAGGTATTTTTAACTAAATCAAGAGCCATAACTCCGGTGTTACTCGTCCGATCTGGCTGGTTTTCGAACTTGTCCAAACTTTCATCAATATTTATGAGTTTGGTAAAGATCAAATAGTAAATGAAGGTGCTAGAGTGTTCACGAGGCAAAAAACATCATTTTTTAGAAAAAAGCAAGGGCCATAACTCCGGTGTTACTCATCCGATTAGGTTGGTTTTCGAACTTGTCTGAGCTATCATTAATATTAACAATCTGTGCAAGTTTGATAAAGATCAAATAATAAATGAAGGTGCTACAGTGTTCACAAGGCTTAATATGGCATTTTTCAGCAAAACAAGGGCCATAACTCTGGTGAAATTAATCCGATCTGGCTGGTTTTCAAACTTGTCCGAGCTTTCATTGATATAAAGACACTGGCAAAGTTTCGTAAAGATCCGATTAATAACGAAAGCTCTAGAGTGTAAGGCAAAAGTTAACGGACGGACGGACAGATGGACGGAAGACGGACAACAGCTCTGCTAGCCTTCGACCAGTAGAGCTAAAAATATTAAAATTTATCTCTTTTAGTTTCATAGAAGAAGATTTTTGAAGTTCCTCCCTATAACTCTATGTAAAACTGATCCAACAAAGCTCCCAATTAAAACAAGAGGTCAATGACCTTGAAGCTCTACTGATTGATTTTGATTTCAGGAAGTAGTCGCTACAGACTTGTTTTTTGAAAATCTATTTTCAACCGTGGCGGCCATCTTGAATTTCCGGCCGACCTGAAATTTTGCTAGGATCAATTAGACATTAAGAGCAACATTCCTGTGAAGTTTCATGAAAATCCGTCAAGTAGTTTCAGAGGAGGAGTCGCTACAAGTTTTCATTATATAACTCTATGTAAACAAAGATGCGGCAGCCATGTTTAACGTCAAATCAAAACCATTTTCAAAAAGGACCAACACCATGTCATACTAATCATTTTAGAAAAAGTCCCATATCAATATCTCTTATAGTTTTGAAGAAGTAGTCGCTACAAACTTATTTATTTTAAATCTATTTTTAGCTGTGGTGGCCATCTTGAATTTCCGGCCGACCTGAAATTTTTCTAGGATCAACTAGACATCAAGAGCAACATTCCTGTGAAGTTTCATGAACATCCGTCAAGTAGTTTCAGAGAAGTAGTCGCTACAAGTTTTTACTATGTAACTCTATGTAACCAAAGATGGCCATTGGCAGCCATGTTTAACGTCGAATCAAAATAATGTTTGACTCTGATAACCATCATGTCATTTTACAAAAAGTCCCATATCAATATCTACAAGTTTTTACTATATAAATCTATGTAAACAAAAATGGCCGCTAGCGGCCATGTTTAAAGTCGCATCGAAATAAATTTCGACAAGGATCAACATCATGTCATGCTGATCATTTTAGAAAATGTCCCATATCAATATCACTTACAGTTTTCAAGAAGTAGTCGCTACAAATTTATTTATTTTAAATCTATTTTTAGCTGTGGCGGCCATTTTGAATTTCCGGCGAGCCTGAAATTTTTCTAGGATCAACTAGACATCAAGAGCAACATTCCTGTGAAGTTTCATGAACATCCGTCAAGTAGTTTCAGAGGAGTAGTCGCTACAAGTTTTTACTATATAACTCGATGTAAACAAAGATGGCCACTGGCAGCCATGTTTAACGTTTACTTTAAAAAAAAAAAAAAAAAATATTTTTTTGACGCAACTTAGCAGGAAGCATTAGTTAATTTCTAGTTATGCCCCTTGACATTTTTACTTTAAAATTTCTTGTCGGCGCTACTTCTCCTAACGGTCTTGTTGAATTTCTATGAAATTTGGCAGGAAGCCTCAGTATATGATATCTAGTTGTGCAAATCGCGGTATATCAATGAAATCTTGGACAGGTTCGAAAACCAGCTGGATCTTGTTAGTAACGACAGAGTTATGGCCCTTGATTTGTTGAAAAGTGCTATATTGTATTTTCCTTTTTTATATCTGTTGTTACTTTATTTTTTATCTGATGTTTACCAAGTTTGTTTAGAATGTTAATATAAAGCCCCCACCCATTTTGATGAAATCTAATTCATAGAAGAAAGTGGAACAAATTAAACAATACCCATGCCAGACTAGACACAGCAGACTTATTGAATGATTACAAGGTGAACGATCTAGGGCCATCCTGGCCCTCTTGTTTTTGTAATGTTTTAAAAGAAGTACTGATTGGAATTTTATGACGACAACCCTTGATATAAGATCCGTTTAGCCAGTAGAGCGTCCACAGGCCCTCTTGGGCCTCTTGTTTATCTTACTTACTGGGAATGTTTATCTTAATAACCACTTTGACATGTATTTGAACCAACTAGATTGCGCTCAAATGATCTAGTGAAAAACATTTTATCTGATTATGTCCATATTATTCCAGCCAATAGAGCAATATGGGTCCTCTTGTTGTATGCATAAATCTGTCTATAAACCATTAGAAAAGTTGTTAGGTCGTCTGTCCTGATTCATGATCATGCAGTTTCTTTAAATTTTGTATTTTAGCTCTCTGAACAACAGTTTAATTGTTTTGTATTTCTTCATACTTCTATATTTATTAATAAAGATATTCTCATTCCATGAATGTTTAAATGCTATTCATGTACTCTACACACGTTTTTTTAAAGCTCACATGACATCCAAGGCTCAGTGTATTGTGATCACTTGGCCAGTTATCTGAAAAATGACCATATTAAAGCTTAAAGTACAGAATGTACCTACATGCTGTACGGTACTGTACATGTACCTCCATTTTAGCTCTAATGGCAAATAAATACAAAGAGCTATTTTTATGAACGGCAGCTAGGCAACACTCGTCTATCATGTGTACATGTAAATAATAATTGCCCTTACTTTTATCAATGCGAACAGTATTTAAATTAATGGTCACTTTTATTTGAAAGTAATGTCCGCTATTCACAAGAGGTGTTGCTCAGTAATGATCATTATTATCAATCTAGTAATGGCCATTATTTTAACTACTTCGTGGTCATTATTTTGTACTGACTCATTAAAAAACATCCCAAAATTTTAATGTGATCATTATTTATGGCACTTTCCCATTAATTGTGTAGTTTTTAATGGGTGCAAATAATGGCCATCATTTTCCGGGCATTAGTTTATATGTGCTGGTGCCATTATTTAAAGTAACGGGCATTAACATGTAAGATGCCATTAAGATTACAACCATTAAAAGTGTCATAATAATGGGGTCCTTAATATTCAGTAATGACCATTATTTAAAGTAATGGGCTTTACATTGTTGGATGCCATTAATATTACAGCCATTAAAAGTGCCATAAATAATGGCGCCACTTATATGAAATATATAGTAACAACTTCCATTAAAAACTACATTATTAATGGGAAATTTAATGGCATTGTGGTCACGGGTAAGTAATGGCCATTTAATGGGCATCGTTTCCAGTAGTGATATTCATAAGTATTATTGATAACAAGTTTAATACATTGATTTTCAGGGTTAGAGATCAGCCTCAGGTAGAATGGAAGAATGGATTCAGGGTTAGAGATCAGCCTCAGGTAGAATGGAAGAATGGATTCAGTGCAAATGAATTAACTTGCTATGCATGCCGAAGACACTTGTGAAGTTAATATTAAATGAGAGAGCCAGAGAAAAGAACACTGACACTTAACAAACCATATACAGAAATATATAATGAAGTTGTTTTTCATTATAATTATTTTTTCAGAAACAACAAAAATATGTAGATTACTTATTTTTGTGAGTACTTTTGATTTCATTTTATCATTGGGTTTGTGAATTTAATAATTAAGATATGATAAGATAAGAGACACAAAACTAATTTTAAGATAATTTGCTTCCAATTTTGAAAGTCTGCATTGCCGGTAAGTACCTTTATCACTTTTTATGTTTAAAACTGTTCTTGATTTGCTATATACTTATCATGACAACATCAACATGGCCATACTAAAATATAAAGGTCAAGGTGACACTGAAGGTCATTATATGGATTAAATACTATTTTTTTTCTTCACAAAAACTTAGTCAGGCTAGTTTGTCAAGGTCTTTTATCTTTGTCCAAAAATCTTTGTTATACTGACAAAGCGCTGACAGGAGACACGTGTTCAGCGGAACACCCGTCTAGTTAATTACAAGTTTCGTGCGGGTCCATATCTAAACACATAAATTAGTTATGTATATATTTTAATTCTTCTGAGTTTTAGTTTAGTTATAATGTAGTTTTAGTGTTAGTAAATTTAGTTTTATATAAGGCCTAATAAAGTTTGTTTCCTGTTACCATACCAACCCTATTTCTTCCCCACTACCCCAAAGTTTTTATAGCCAAAATTTGAGCAAGCACGGTAGCCCTTATGGAGTAGCTTTTTAGTTACACAAAGATTACGAATATTCAAGTCCTCAACTCAAGTACAAGCTCTAGAAAAACAAATGTTGAGACACATAGACCCCATAAGAAATTGCTCAGGGGAACATCCCCATCTAAATGGGGATAATTAACAATATCAAAATAAAATCATCTCTTTTGTCATAGATTTTGCTAATTATTTCACCATTTTCTACAGAGAGATGTAAATCAAGAAAAGAAGTGTTAGTGTCAGAAATATGAGCTTTGTTAAGTTGAAGTTCTTTAAGATATATATTATCAACCACTTTAGAAAAAAAGGGTTGTCAATGTTCAATCCAGATACCGAGAGGTGTCATTAAGGGCTTCAATAACATCTGCCTGGGTATCTGGTGAAAGACTCGACATGAAATCTCTTTCATAGCAATATAAATAATACAATTTGTCTTTGTCATTGTCATAAAAACAAATCTGCAACAAGGTGTGCACAGTTTGTACCCATAGGGATACCAACAATTTGTCTATAAACGATAGTTCCATACCAGACGAAAATATTATCTACCGGTAATAGAAAAACAAGAGGCCCAAGAGGGCCTGTGGACGCTCTACTGGCTAACACGGCTCTTATAACATCAATGAAGCGAGTGACTTCCATTAAAAACAGCTTTTTAACTAAATCAAGGGCCATAACTAAAGGATCTGGTAAAGTTTGGTAAAGATCAGATGAAAATGAAGGCCCTACCGTATTAACGAGGCAAAATATAGCATTTTTAACTAAATTAAGAGCCATAACTCCTCTGTTACTGGTCCGACTGGTCCGACATAGATCTAAGAAAAAAAATTCAAAAAAGATAATAATAATAATTTCAAAAAAAAAAAAAAAAGAATTCAAAAAAAAAAAAAAGAATTCAAAAAAAAAAAAAAAATCAAAATAATAATTAAAAGAATTCAAAAATAATTATTCAAAAAGAAAAGATTTCAAAAAAAAAAATATATTTCCAAAAAAAAAAAAATTTAAAATTTTTTTAAAAAATTAACATAAAAATATTTAACAAAAAAAAAAAAAAAAAATTATTAAAAAAAAAAAAAAATTAAAGAAATTATTAAAAGAGAACAATTAAAAAAAAAAAAAATATTAAAAAAAATAAAAAATAACAAAATAAATAAAAATAATAATAATATAAAAAAAAAGAAAGTCAGAAAATCTGCTAAAGTTTGGCAAAGATCAGATCAAAATGAAGGCCCTATCGTATGACGAGGCAAATTATAGCATTTTTAACAAAATCAAGGGCCATAACTCCACTGTTACTGGTTCGATCTGGTTGGTTTTCGAACTTGACCAAGCTTTCATAGACAATAACAATCTGATAAAGTTTGGTAAAGATCGGATGAAAAATCTTAACGAGGCAAAATATATCATTTTGAACTAAATCAAGGGCCATAACTCCGCTGTTACTGGTCCAATATGAATGGTTTTCAAACTTGTTGGAGCATAAAGTTTGGTAAAGATCGAATGAACAATGAAGCCTCTATCGTCTTAACGATGCAAAATATAGCATTTTTAACTAAATCAAGGGCCATAACTCCGCTGTTACTGGTCCAATATGGCTGGTTTTCAAACTTGTTTGAGCTTTCAACGACATTAACAATCTGATAAAGTTTGGTAAAGATTGGATGAACAATGAAGCCCCTATCGTCTTAACGAGGCAAAATATGGCATTTTTAACTAAATCAAGGGCCTTAACTCTGCTTTTACTAATCCGATATGGCTGGTTTTCGAACTTGTCTGAGCTTTCATTGTTATTAACAATCTGATAAAGTCTGGTAAAGATAGGATGAAAAATGAAGCCCCTATCGTCTTAACGAGGCAAAATATAGCATTTTTAACTAAATCAAAGGCCATAACTCTGCCGTTACTGGTCTGGTATGGCTGGTTTTCAAACTTGTTTGAGCTTGCAACGACATTAACAATCTGATAAAGATTGGTAAAGATCGGATGAACAATGAAGCCCCTATCATCTTAACGATGCAAAATATAGCATTTTTAACTAAATCAAGGACCATAACTCCGCTGTTACTGGTCCGATATGGCTGGTTTTTTAACTTGTCCGAGATTTCATTGATATTAACAATGTGGTAAAGTTTAGTAAAGATAGGATGAAAAACGAAGGCCCTATCGTCTTAACAAGGCAAAATATAGCAATATAGCATTTTTAACTAAATCAAGGGCCATAACTCCTCTGTTACTTGTCCGATCTGGCTGGTTTTCGAACTTGTCCGAGCTTTCATTGATATTAACAATGTGGTAAAGTTTGGTAAAGATGGGATGAAAAATGAAGGCCCTGTCGTCTTAACGAGGCAAAATACAGCAGTATAGCATTTTTAACTAAATCAAGGGCCATAACTCTGCTGTTACCTGTTCGATCTGGCTGGTTTTCGAACTCATCCGAGCTTTCATTGATATTAACAACCTGTTAAAGTATCGTAAAGATCGGATGAAAAATGAAGGCCCTATCGTCTTAACGAGACAAAAGTTAACGACGGACGGACGGACGACGGACAACGGCCTTCGGCCAGTAGAGCTAATAAGTGATTCACAAACTTCATGGCCAGTCCACATAGTGTAATTGTGCAAACTGTTTTTAGTACAAAACGCAATAAGCTTGTCTTTGATAAGGTTGTGTGGTAAAGTTGTATATAATGTATAATGTAGAAAAATCATAAGTACTTATAGATGAAGTTTGACATTTATTGCAAATTTTTTCAAGAACGTTGCCTGAATTTTTAATATACCAAAATAAATTAATCCCAGAGTTTTCATAAGCTTTGGCACAATATTGGTTAACGTGATCTTTAACGGCATTAAGACAAGATGTTAAAAGTTTGGAGATATTTGTAGTGGTGCAAGAACTAGAATTGGAAATAAAACGGGCTGTATATGGTTGTTTGTGTAATTTGGGAATCCAGTACATCATTGGAAGTCTGTTTTGCTTTTTGTCTATTCCAGCCTAGATGGAAGATAATAATCAATCCACATTGCTATATGAACGTACTACTTCTACACAGTAAGCCAGCGGGAGTGATTAAGGACCTATTTCTTAATGCTACTTCACTGTCTGGTACGTGTTTCGGTGTTGAGCTTTTATGATGCGGTGTATTATTTTCAAGATAGCGGACAATGTTTATGTCGGAAGGTAGGTGTCCAGTTATTTCACCTTGATTTTTCATATCCATCGTTTATATTAGATAATAATCGTACTTGAAGTATCAGGGAAGGTCCAATGTCTTCAATTATTCCCGTCAATCACACAGATCTCCGGTTTTAAAACCACAATCATAATCAGCTCTCACAACCAGCGATTTCCCATTTTTAAACAAGAAGCCCAAGAGGGCCTGTGGACGCTCTACTGGCTAATATGGCTCTTATGACATCAATGAAGCGAGTGATTATCGTCTTAAAGAGGCAAAATATAGCATTTTTAACTAAATCAAGAGCCATAACTCCGCCATTACTGGTCCGATCTGGCTGGTTTTCCAAGTTGGCCAGTAGAGATAATAAAAAATAAAAAAAATAAAAAAATATCAATAAAACATATTTAAAAAAAAAAAAAAATACTAAAAAAAGAAAGAATTTTTTTTTTATATAAAATAAAAAATGAAGACATTAAAAATTTAAACAAAATAAGGAAATAATAAAAGAACAAAAAATCTGGAAAAAAGTTTGGTAAAGATCAGATGAAAAATGAAGACCCTATTGTTTTAACGAGGCAAACTATAGCATTTTTAACTAAATCAAGGGCCATAACTCTGCTGTTACTGGTCCGATCTGGCTGGTTTTCGAACTTGTCTGAGCTTTCATTGACATTAACAATCTGGTAAAGATTGGTAAAGATCGAATAAAAAATGAACACCCTATCGTCTTAACGAGGCAAAATATAGCATTTTTAACTAAATCAAGGGCCATAACTCCACTGTTACCCGTCCGATTTGGCTGGTTTTTGAACTTGCCTGAGCTTTTATTGACACTAACAATCTGGTAAAATTTGGTAAAGATCGGATGACAAATGAAGGCCGTATCATCTTAACGAGGCAAAATATAGCATTTTTAACTTAATCAAGGGCCATAACTCTGCTGTTACTGGTCCGATCTGGCTGGTTTTCAAGCTTGTTTGAGCTTTCATTGACATTAACAATCTGGTAAAGTTTGGTAAAGATCATATGAGAAATGAAGGCCCTATCTTCTTAACGATGCACAATATAGCATTTGTAACTAAATCAAGAGCCATAACTCCGCTGTTACTAGTCCGAACTGGCTGGCTTTCGAACCTGTCCGAGTTTTTATTGACATTAACAATCTGGTAAAGTTTGGTAAAGATCGGATGAAAAATGAAGGCCATTTCGTCTTAAAGAGGCAAAATATAGCATTTTTAACTAAATCAAGGGCCATAACTCCGCTGTTACCTGTCCGATTTGGCTGGTTTTTGAACTTGCCTGAACTTTATTGACACTAACAATCTGGTAAAATTTGGTAAAGATCGGATGACAAATGAAGGCCGTATCATCTTAACGAGGCAAAATATAGCATTTTTAACTTAATCAAGGGCCATAACTCCGCTGTTACTGGTCTGATCTGGCTGGTTTTCAAACTTGTCTGAGCTTTCATTGACATTAACAATCTGGTAAAGTTTGGTAAAGATCATATGAGAAATGAAGGCCCTATCGTCCTAACGATGCACAATATAGCATTTGTAACTAAATCAAGGGCCATAACTCCGCTGTTACTAGTCCGAACTGGCTGGCTTTCGAACCTGTCTGAGTTTTTATTGACATTAACAATCTGGTAAAGTTTGGTAAAAATCGGATGAAAAATGAAGGCCCTATCGTCTTGAGGCAAAATATAGCATTTTTAACTAAATCAAGGGCCACAACTCCGCTGTTACTGGTCCGATCTTGTTGGTTTTTGAACTTAACCGAGCTTTTATTGACATTAACAATCTGGTAAAGTTTGGTTAAGATCAAATGAAAAATGAAGGCCCTATCGTCTTAACAAGACAAAAGTTAACGACGGACGACGGACGGACGACGGACAACTCAGCATCCCATAAGCTCTGCTGGCCTTTGGCCAGTAGAGCTAAAAATGAATCGAGAGATGACCACTATTTTGGTTTCTGGGAGTCATGTAGGCATTCTGATTCTTAGAAGGTGCATACAATCATATTCGAATCATTACATTTAACTTTTTGTTATATTTCAGCATTACCATGTCCGATCTTCATCAAATTTTAAAAAACACCTTTCTCTCATCAAGCACTGACCATACCCTGAAAACTAGGTCACTATGACCTACTTTCTCAAGAATATGCATTACGTTAACCTTTTTGTTTAAAAGGATACTGTCCGTAAGTAAGCAATTATTGAGCATAACCAGTGAAACGTATACATGAAAACATGAGCATAGACCCAAAGGAGTCTGTAGTAATACATTAGAGGTTAAAAAAAAAAAGCTTTTTAATTATTTGTAAATAATTTGGGACCCACATTTTTTACCTTTTCTACTGATCACGTGACTTCTATTAGCGCATTAGGTTTTCTACATAGTATGTATTGTGTAATATGTATGGCCCGCTTAGCTCAGTTAGGAGCGACGTCGATTATTACGTCGATTATTGCGTGCACAGCATTATTACCTGCGAGTGTAATTTTAGTTTGGGCTGCTAGTTCAAACTCGCGAATCGGTACTTCTTTTTTTGTACACTCTTGCTTTTAATTAGTAAATATTCAATAATGTTTAGTGTGTAATGTTTGTGAACGTAATTAGAGTATGTTTTATAAGAAAAAAGTTATGGGTTTTTGTTATATCTCAGCATTACCACCGATCTTCATCAAACATTAACAGCGTGATCTTCCTCTCATTAAGCACTGACCATATCCTGAAAACTAGGTCACTAAATTTCTCCAAAATATGCTTTGCGTTAACCTTTTCGTTTAAGTTTTGGCGGAAGGGAATTAAGTTTTTGTTATATTTCAGCATTACCATGTATGATCTTCATCAAACTTTAACAGCACCTTCCTCTCATCAAACACTGGCTGTAACCTAAAAACTAGGTCACTGTGACCTACTTTCTCCAAAATATGCATTACGTTAACCTTTTTGTTTAATTTTGGGTGGGGAGGATTAAGTTTTTGTTATATCTCAGCATTACCATGTCCGATCTTCATCAAATTTTAACAGCACCTTCCTCTCATCAAGCACTGACCATACCCTGAAAACTAGGTCACTACGACCTACTTTCTCTAAAATATATGTTATGTTAACCTTTTTTAACTTTGTGATACAGGCATCAATTTTTTTTTTTATATGTCGGCATTGCCACGTCCAATTATTGTTTATATCTCACCATTGCCATGTGCAATTATTATAACATTACATGGTCCGAGTATTAACTTTCATACCCCCATGTAGTTATCAACATTTGTAAAGTTTGAAAGCTCTAAGGCGTCTGGTGTTGGAGAAATGGATTTAACAAAAAACTTTGATGTAAAAAACTCGAATGAAAAACTTTGATGTAAATTAACAAAGTGTACAAAGTAGGTCAAGCTCATTTATATTGACCTGATTCGGGTAGGAACATATTGCTGCCATATAGATGTGTGTATGAAGTTTGAAAACTGTGCGGCTTTTGGTATCTGAGAAATTGACTTAATAAAAAACTTGAATGTAAGAATGGGACGTACGGACGTGATGTACGTCCGGACGGACAGGGGTAACATTATATGCCGCATCACTTTCGAGGCGGGGCATAAAAAATGTGTTTTACTTACTGGTTGTAGATGTGAAATGATTGAAAACATTTTCATGCAACAGTAGATCTGTAACAAGAGGCCCAAGAGGGCCTGTGGACGCTCTACTGGCTAAGGATAAAGTTTTATGTATAAGGGACCATAACTCTTTCAAATATCATTCAAACGGAACATGGAGATGACATACGCAACTAGGCTTGGTACTGACTATCCCTGACAAGTTTCGTTGAAATCCAGCCAGAGGTACAGGAGAACTAGTCTGTACAATGTTAGTGTATTAAAATCTTTAAAACTCTGCCAAAATTCATTCAACCAGAACACGGCCATGACAGGTGCAACTAGGCTTGGTACTGATCATCCCCACCAAGATATGTTGAAATCCATCAAGGAGTTGAGAAGAGACTAATCTGGACAAAGTTTGTCTATTAAAACCTTTAAAGGGCCATAACTTCACCAAAAATCTGTAAACCAGAACCCGACGAAATATACACAACTAGGCTTGGTGCTGATCATCCCTGTAAAGTTTCGTTGAAATCTGGTGAGGGGTTCAGGAGAACTAGTTCAGA
The DNA here is from genome assembly GCA_037043455.1 of Cyrtodaria siliqua. Classification (NCBI taxonomy): domain Eukaryota; kingdom Metazoa; phylum Mollusca; class Bivalvia; order Adapedonta; family Hiatellidae; genus Cyrtodaria; species Cyrtodaria siliqua. The sequence goes on along the minus strand of JAWPHD010001598.1, from coordinate 256,635 downwards.
CAAAGTTTGTGTATTAAAACCTTTAAAGGGCCATAACTCTGCCAAATATCATTCAATCGGAACACGGCGATGATTTGCACAACCAGACCTGGAACTGATCATCCCTAAAAAGTTTCGTTTAAATCCGGCCATGGGTTCAGGAGAACTAGTCAGGACAAAGTTTGTGTATTATAACTAGGCTTGGTATTGAAAAGTTTCCCTGAAATCCAGCCAAATGCCCTTTCGTCTTAATGAGGCCAAAATATAGCATGATTCAGAAAATCAAGGGCCATAACTCTGGTGTAAATGGTTCAATCTGGCTGGTTTTAAAACTTGATGGAGCTTTCATTGATATTAACAATCTGGTAAAGTTTGGTAAAGATTGGATGAAAAATGAAAAATGAAGGCCCTATCGTCTTAACGAGGCAATATATAGCATTTCTAACTAAATCAAGGGCCATAACTCCGCTGTTACTAATCCGATCTGGCTGGTTTTCGAACTTGTACGACTTTTTATTGATCTTAACAATCTGGTACAGTTTGGTAACGATTGTATGAAAAATGAAAGCCCTATCGTCTTAACAAGGCAAACTAGAACAAATTTGATGGCCGCTCGTAAAATACCCACGTTTTATTCACACAGGTCACAGGTTCTTGTTTTGTTGGCAATAAGTAAACTTATCTACATATATTTGCATTGCATTGCTCAAAATTTGCTCACCTCATTATTTGTCAAACAATTAACAATACAATATACTGTAAAGACCTGGGGACGAAAACACGGTCATTGATTATCACACCTTTCGTGACTAAAGTGACCATTCCGGTAATTATAACACATTTAGCGGATCGGATTGGATATATGTTTTTGTATACAAAATGGTGTTTTGGGACTGTTTCGGTAGGCCGGTTTTCGGAATAGATAGTGTTCGGATTATATGAGTTTTGTTTAAGGACTATTGGTCAGCCATCTTTGAAAAAAAAATCCAAAATGGATGGGGTATGATTAATTGAAATTTTCATCCAAATGCATATTACAGGCATGAACATTGTCAATGATATAATAAATGACATTAATGCAACACTATTTATGTGAACATAATATCAGAAACAATATTTATTTGGCAGAAGTAGTGCCCTTTATATTCGAAAAGTTTGACGCAAGTTTACTCTAAGATGTTTTGTTTTTTATGTTAAATAAATTTGTCCATAAAATTGTCCATTTATCTAAATATGGCACACGAGACATCATTTCTAAATTAAATACGCCATGTTATCACATCATCCACATTTCATACATGTGATACCCTCCTCCCGGCCCCACGGAATTGTGTGAAAAACTCCCGTAAAATTGATTTTTCGAAAATCATCGGTCTATTTCCTTTGTTTGGTATATGTTTGCGTAAAAGCCAACTTGATGTTATTGTCTCGCTAATCGCGAGACCGTCATTCGTGAGACCATCACGTGACATACCTGGATTTGACCTGGATCAATAGCCTTGGGGGGAAAGTAGGTGAAACTGTTATTTGCAAACAGTTTATTGGCTTAATTGATCTTGTCAAAGGATTAGCAGCACGCTTATGAAGTCTTTAATGATGTCTGTAATTAAACAGGTTCGATAAGACTTGAAACAAATTCGTAGTAATTATCCGATAGCGAAAACGAAAGTAGACTTTGTCGGCATGAATTTGGTGAGTATGTATGATTTAATTAAAACAATCAATGAATTTTATAAAGATTTATTATTCAAGAGGTCCAGTTCCGTGTTTGACGTATGTTGCTTTAGTTCTATGTTTGTATGTTTGATTTCAGATTTTACTTTAAAAACAAGAGGCCCAAGAGGGCCTGTGGACGCTCTACTGGCTAAAACAGCTCTTATAGATTTAGACAGATATAGCCAGATATAGCTCTCTTCTCATATAGATTTAACAAAGGAAAATACAATATAGCATTTTTCAACAAATCAAGGGCCATAACTCTGTTATTACTAACAAGATCTAGCTGGTTTTTGGAATTGTCCAAGATTTCATTGATATACCCCACTTTGCACAACTACACGTCATACTGAGGCTTCCTGCCAAATTTCATAGAAATCCAACAAGCCGTTTAAGAGGAGTAGCGCCGACAAGAAATTTAAAATAAAAATGCCAAAGGGCCATAACTCCGTCAAAAATCAGCAAACTGGAACAAAAGCGTGATATGCACAACTAGACATCTTACCGATGCTTCCTGCCAAGTTTCGTCGAAATTCAACATGGCATTTAGGATGAGTAGCACCGACAAGAAATTTTAAAGTAAGTGTCAAGTAATCAAAAAGATAATGAAATTTTTTTAAAAAAAAATAATAAAAAATTCAAATCAATCAAAAAATTTAAAAAATAAAAACAAATTAAAAACAAAAAAAAAACTGAAATTGCAAAAAAATAAATAAATAAAACAATTCAAAAAATAAATAAATAAATAAAACAAATTGAAATTGAATTTTTTTTTAAAAAATAAATCAAAAAAATAATAATTTCAAATAAATGTTACCCCCGCGGCACATCCAAATTTGACACCAGGGTCACCATTTGAACAAACTTGGTAGAGGACCATAAGCTGATGCTACATGTAATACATGAGAGCTCTGTGCCATGTGGTTCCAGAGAAGATGATTTTTTTCAGTTTTTGCCTACACAAGTCTAAGTAAAACTGTGACCCCCAGGGTAGGGCCAAATGTGACCAATGGGTCACCATTTGAACAGACTTGGTAGAAGACCATAAGCTTATAGCAAATGCAAAATATTAAACCTCTGGCTCTTGCAGTTTCAGAGAAGAAGATTTTTTAAGTTTTTCGCTATTCAATGTCTTTGTAAAACATGTGACCCTTGGGGCGGGGTCAAAAGTGACCCGAGGGTCACCATTTGAACAAACTTGGTAAAGGATCATAAGCTTATAGCAAATGCAAAATATTAAACATCTGGCTCTTGCAGTTCCAGAGAAGAAGATTTTTTTTCAGTTTTTCCCTATACAAACATTTATGTAAAACTGTGACCCCCGGGGCGGGGCCAGATGTGACCCCAGGGTCACCATTTGAACAAAATTGGTAAAGGACCATAAGCTTATAGCAACAGCAAAATATTAAACCTCTGGCTCTTGCAGTTTCAGAGAAGAGTATTTTTTAAGTTTTTCCCTATACATGTCTATGTAAAACATGTGACCCTTGGGGCGGGGCCAAATGTTACCCCAGGGTCACCATTTGAACAAACTTGGTAAAGGACCATAAGCTTATAATAAATGTAAAATATCAAACCTCTGGCTCTTGTAGTTTCCGAGAAGAAGATTTTTTAAAAGAAATTCCTATATAAGTCTATATAAAACTGTGACCCTCGGGGCGGGAACAAATTTGACCCCAGGGTCACCATTTGAACAAACTTAGTAGAGGACCATAAGCTGACGCTACATGTAATACATGAGAGCTCTGTGCCATGTGGTTCCAGAGAAGAAGATTTTTTTCAGTTTTTCCCTATACAAGCCTATGTAAAACTGTGACCCCCGGGGTGCGGCCAAATGTGACCCCTGGGTCACCATTTGAACATACTTGGTAGAGGACCACAAGCTTATAGCAAATGCAAAATATTAAACCTCTGGCTCTTGCAGTTTCAGAGAAGAAGATTTTTTAAGTTTTTCCCTATACATGTCATTTGAACAAACTTGGTAAAGGACCATAAGCTTATAGTAAATGCAAAATATCAAACCTCTGGCTGTTGTAGTTTCCGAGAAGAAGATTTTTTGAAAAAATATTCTATATAAGTCTATGTAAAACTGTGACCCTCGGGACGGGGAAAAATTTGACCCCAGGGTCACCATTTGGACAAACTTAGTAGAGGACCATAAGCTGATGCTACATGTAATACATGCTGGCTTTCTACCAGCCTCTGACAAAAAAGAAGGAAAAAAGAAGGAGGTTTCCAGACAGAAAAGTAGGAAAAGTAGGAAGTTTTCTGACAAAAAAGTAGGAAAAGTAGGAAAAAATCTTGGTTATCAGGGTTCTCAGTAACTTTTGGTTGAACAGGCCTTTTTGAAAAAGTAACAGGCCTAGGTGTGGGGGTGAATTTTGAAATTGAGCACGTCATTTCCTGCATTTTGAATGCCTTTTAAACCACACTTTAAAGTGCAATTTTATAAGCAATATTCTTCTATATGCAGATACAAGTACTGCAGTGCAGTAGTTGTATCTGTATTTAGAGGTAGTGCAGTATGTTGACAATTATATTTATTTACCAAACTTCAACAACACATATCCATTTGAAAATTGTATTCTGAACACCACATATCCACATAACTACAAAATTCAACAACAAATACTTTCCATTATCTCTACAAAGTTCAATAACACATACGTATCCATGTCACTGTCCTAATTTTTAATTTTTTTAATTTTCTTTTTTTTTTGAACGATTTTGAACCGGCCTAAATGCCATTTGAAGCGGTCATTTCGGCCGGCGGCCGGTTCTTATTGAGAACCCCGGGTTATATAAGTTTAGTGTGTGCATTCAGTATAAGCTCAGAGATGAATATACAAGTTAAACATATTACCTTGATTGGTCTTTAATAATGCAATTTCTTACACTGATACATCTATGTATTTTCTCTTTGCTTGACAAGTTTCTGTTGTTGAAATATGTTGCCACCAAAGTCCCTCAACCTTTATGACAAATGATGTAAACCAGTGAGGGACATCTTTGGAACAGCTTTCATCAACAGAAACCTGTCAGTTGGACATCATTTGCTCTTATGCTGCAAATAAACTAACAAAACAGGCATTTTTCTAATTTTCATGAAAAACAATTCTCATGAAAAACAATTCTCAAAAAGTAGGAATAGTAGGAGGTTTTCATAAAAAAGTAGGAAAAAGTAGGAGGCTGTTAAAAAAGTAGGAAAAAGTAGGAAAAGTAGTAAAAAGTAGGAACGGTAGAAAGCCTGTACATGAGAGCTCTGTGCCTTGTGGTTTCAGAGAAGAAGATTTTTTAAAGTTTTTTCCTATAAACATGCAAAACCTCAATATACAAACTTTGGACCCCCGGGGCACGGCCATTTTTGACCCCGGGGACTTTATTTGAACAAAATTGATAGTCTAGGCGTTGGCGATCATTTTAAAAGAAAACTGTTGAAATCTGTCCAGCAGTTCTGGAGAAGATTTTTTAAGGTTTCAACCATATATGGTAATGGCAGCCATCGTAGCGCTGACCTAATTTTAACAAATCTTAAAAGCATTCATCTAAGGATCATCCATGTGAAGTTTGGTTAAAATTAGCCAAGCGGTTTCTGAGGAGAAGTTGTTTGAAGAAAAGTTAACGGACGACGGACTCATATGCTATGAATGTATACCAAGCAGTGAACTTGTAAGGGTGTGTACAACTAAATTCAGGACAGTTAGTGGAAGTTCACTGTGTTAAAGTTAGGGCTGTGAGTGTGTTCAAGAGACACTTAAATTTATAGTGTTAGATCACCTTACATGTTTATCATTGGTTATTAAATTAAATATTGTTTAAAAAAACTGTTTTTTTTCATTCTTGTTATCTCCACTGACATCAATGAAGAAACTTGTTTAAAAGTGTATTTTTAGGTATTCGTTTATGGAATTTGGGTAAAAAATACTGCTTGTGCGCTAAAAATAGTCCCCGAAAAAACCTCCCAGATTTTTGCATGAATCTCCCTTAAAAAAATCACCAAACTCCCAGATTGAGGTCAGATATACATGTATGTGTTACTACATGGTATATTATTGCTTCAATTACTATCTATGATAATTGAAAAAGAAAGGGTCGGTGAATGTGCAGGTGTGCTATTTTACCTCAATTACCTAAGGTGGATTTAAACTGAAAATATTTTATCAAACATGTAAAGTGGTCGAGTAAGTCTTATGATACTCTAATACAGTTACATTGTTAGAATTTTTAATTGCTAATCAGGCAAATTCACATTCATTCTATCAACCTGTCCCTAAAAGGTAAACTGTTTGAAGTAACGTATCTGTTCTTGAGAAAATTTGAAGTCTATAGTGACTTCATTTCATAGTACATACCAACTCTAATTCTGAAATCTAAGACATTCTAGTATTTTTTCAGTACTATACAAGGATTGAAATTTAAAATCAAGTGGTTTATAATGACTCTGTGTCAAGTTTATTTTATCTAACTTTCTGATCTGTAATTAATGTAGGGTTCTTGCTTTCAACAAGGGTGATGGACTGATGAACTTTCATGAGTGTAGGTGTAACTGTTTTGAAGTTATCATGCGGAATTCATATTTCCATATAGCCGAGTTGATCATATGCTGTTATTTCCCTTATCACGAGTTCACTCCCTTCGAAAATCGATTTCCGATCACTTCCGGTAAGATAATTTTCTATTTAAAATGGCTGACAAAGGATCTACTGATGTGTTTGACCCAGATAAATGTGAACTACGTGACCTTAGGCATTTTTTAAGAGATCATGGAGAGTTTGTATCGGGAAATAAACCCGAACAGATTCAACGAGCGAAGGGAGCTTTACAGATCAGGGTTAAACCGTTGAAAGAAATAGCTCGAAAGGACGAAGAAATTGCCAATCGACGCAAACATGAACAAGAGGTCAATGACCTTGAAGCTCTACTGATTGATTTTGATTTCAGGAAGTAGTCGCTACAGACTTGTTTTTTGAAAATCTATTTTTAACCGTGGCGGCCATCTTTAATTTCCGGCCGACCTGAAATTTTGCTAAGATCGATAAGACATTAAGAGCAACATTCCTGTGAAGTTTCATGAAAATCCGTCTGGTAGTTTCAAAGAAGTAGTCGCTACAAGTTTTCATTATATAACTCTATGTAAACAAAGCAGCCATGTTTAAGGTCAAATCAAAACGATTTTCGACAAGGACCAACATCATGTCATACTGATCATTTTAGAAAAAGTCCCATATCAATATCTCTTATTGTTTTGAAGAAGTAGTCGCTACAAACTTATTTATTTTAAATCTATTTTTAGCCTTGGCGGCCATCTTGAATTTCCGGCCGACCTGAAATTTTTCTAGGATCAACTAGACATCAAGAGCAACATTCCTGTGAAGTTTCATGAACATCCGTCAAGTAGTTTCAGAGGAGTAGTCGCTACAAGTTTTTACTATATAACTCTATGTAACCAAAGATGGCCACTGGCAGCCATGTTTAACGTCGAATCAAAATAATTTTCCACAAGGATCTACACCATGTCATGCTGATCATTTTAGAAAAAGTCCCATATCAATATCACTTATAGTTTTCAAGAAGTAGTCGCTACAAACTTATTTTTTAAAAATCTATTTTTAGCTGTGACGGCCATCTTGAATTTCGGGCCGACCTGAAATTTTGATAGGATCAATAAGACATCAAGAGCAACATTCCTGTAAAGTTTCATGACAATCCGCCAAGTAGTTTCAGAGGAGTAGTCACTACAAGTTTTTACTATATAACTCTATGTAAACAAAGAGGGCCGCTGGCAGCCATGTTTAACGTTGAATCAAAACGATTTTTGACTAGGATCAACATCATGTAATGCTGATCATTTTAGAAAAAGTCCCATATCAATATCACTTATAGTTTTCAAGAAGTAGTCGCTACAAACTTATTTTTTAAAAATCTATTTTTAGCTGTGACGGCCATCTTGAATTTCCGGCCGACCTGAAATTTTTCTAGGATCAATAAGACATCAAGAGCAACATTCCTGTAAAGTTTCATGACAATCCGCCAAGTAGTTTCAGAGAAGAAGTCGCTACAAGTTTTTACTATATAACTCTATGTAAACAAAGATGGCCGCTGGCAGCCATGTTTAACGTTGAATCAAAACGATTTTTGACTAGGATCAACATCATGTCATGCTGATCATTTTAGAAAAAGTCCCATATCAATATCACTTAAAGTTTTCAAGAAGTAGTCGCTACAAACTTGTATTTTAAAACTCTATTTTTAGCTTTGGCGGCCATCTTGGATTTCACATCAACATGAATTTTTGCTAGGATCAACTAGACTTTATGGGCAACATTTCTGTAAAGTTTCATGAATATCCATCCAGTAGTTTCAGCTGTGAAGTCGCTACAAATAAAAGTTTACGGACAGACGGACAGACGGACGGACGGACGACGGACGCCGCACCACGGCATAAGCTCTGCTGATCTCTGATCAGCAGAGCTAAAAATTGATTACACCGTTTGGGGAGGATTTACCGGACCCCCATGTTATTGAAAAGTAACTGGACTAGTTCTGTCAACGATATTCCGTCCATAAATGAAATGGACTTGTACAATTATTTGGTGCTGAACACGCAGAGAACATTTGACCATGACCAAATGATAGCCAACAGGGCATTGAAAGCAAAGGTGTTTTTCAAGGATGGACATGTTCACAGCTTACAATATCATCAAATTACAGGCAATTGTAGTCACTGTTTTGTTAAATGTAAAGTAATGCCCTCCATCTCTACACAGAACGTAAACCAAAAGCCTGACTATGATGTATGGCTTTGCATGTCAAAGATGTCGGGACAAATCCAATCAGCGGGTTGTAATTGTAATGCAGGGTAAGACATATTACTTTTTAAATTTAAATAAAAAATATTTCAGTCTGGCTTGTTCTGTTGTCTATTATGTTCTACGGCGGTCAATACTTGACAATGGATATACATATTATTAGTTACCAAACTCCAAATAAGATTTTGTAACACTGGACTTTAAAGTAAACCAGTGGTCTCCAGTACACCAAAGTATTCTGCATGAGACTATAAACCGAGGTCCCCATCTGTAATCATAAACCTGGAGTGCGTGGTCCAGTGGTAGTGCGTCGAACTCCAGATCTAGAGGTTGTGGGTTCGATCCTCGCCACGGCCACGTTATTTATCCTTGAGCAAGATAACTAATCCACATTGCTTAGTACTGGTTCTACCCAGGAAGCCATCAAGAGTGATTAATCTAAGTTGCAAGTACTTGTTTCGCAATCGATGTAAAATAAATATGTTTAAACTAAACTAATCATAAGCCTCACACAAGGATATTATAAACGTTTTAGCATTTGGTTCACACGTAAGTAATTTAGTTGTTTTTTATTCAAATATTTTAAAGCGAAGGTCAGCTAAGACTAATGGCCCTGTCACACTACGGCGTATAGCATCAGCGTACGCCGACGTATGAGAAATTTGGGAAACACGCTGGTGTACGTCAAATAAGTTAGGGATAAGTTTTACACAAGTTACGAGCATGCCGAAATACGCTGGCATAGGTTGTCGTATGCCGATCAAAAAATTTATGCATGCACAAAATTTGAAGCGTATGCCGACGTGTTGTTTATAAGTTAAGCACAAGTTAGAGGTACGTGACAGGCTAGTTATGCACACGTTTACATACGCTACAAGTAAGTTACACATAAGTTGGCATTCGTCGAAATACGTCGGCAACCAGCTTGGCGATTGTGTAGCGTTTGTGAAACTTTTTTCTAACCTATGAGCAACGTACTGTTAACTTATCATTAACTTATATCTGACCTTTCCACAACGTATATTGACGTATTGAACGAATGCCTGACGATCCTAGAATTACTCAACGTGTTAAATACGTGTTTAAAACTTACTGAACGTGTTTAGAACTTACAGGTAGAGTATTTGCCAGCGTTTTGGGCACTGCAATAATGACATGGGTTGTACAGAGCCGCCGCTTTTTATATCTGACGTCACGTGATCGTCGCAATACGCACCAACACGCTTTGCATAAGATAGTCTAAAGTTAGACTAACATTGCGCATAAGTTCCGCATAAGTCATGAACGCTAGAGGTACGCTGGGCACACGCTGTCACACGCTTGTAAAAGTTGTATAAGTTATGTAAACGCTAGGGACAAGTTATGAATAAGTTACTCATACTTTAAACATAGGTTATATATTCGTTCAACTCGTTAGCAATACGCTATGTATACGTCAAAAGGAGGCTTCCAATTGATTTTTTAATTCATTTTCAACGTATGCCAGCGTGTTTGATAAAAAATTCATACGTCGTCTAAAACGCTATAGTGTGACAGGGCCATTAGCAGGCATTTGTGAGAACAAAACTGGCATATTTTTGTTTTAATGTTTACATAAATATACTTTCAGGGAAGGTGAATCATGCAGCCACATAGCTGGGATGCTCTATGGACTGGTCGACTTATAGGAGAAGAAAAAAGATGGATTGAATTCTTCAACCTACACAGAATGTTGGTGGATAAAACCATCGCGAAAAAGGCAACTGAGTCCAAAAAAATCGCAGGATTTAGCATTCAAAAAACACAAATTTAATGACACCTCACGTGAATCAGTTAAACAAAAAAGTATGCCGAAAAGAGATTTCAAAGCTGTAGATTTAAAAAGGTTCAGTGAAAAGCTTATTTCTGTTAATAAACATGCTGCATGGCTATATGCGAACAAATTCTCTTTGCCAACGCCCCAGCAAGAAACACAGAAAGAAGAAATCCCCAAATTACATAATGTAGAATATGTGTACAGAGACAATGTAGATTTGAGTGATGAAACGTGTGTAACTAATTTTACCAGTTATTTTAGTAGCTTAAAAGTAAATACTTGTGATTGTAAAACAATAGAAAGAGAATCACGAGGCCAGTCAAACAACAGTGACTGGCACATAGCGAGAGTAGGCCGTCTAACAGCATCAAATTTTGGAACTATTTACAAACGTAAAGAGGAAACACCACCAGAGTGTTTGGTAAAAACTCTCATGAAACATGATGACAAGGAGTATGATGGCCCAAGTGTTCGTTGGGGACGGTGCACGAGCGTGCAGCACGCAGAACATATGAGAACATTTAAAAGAAAAAACATGAAAATTTCAAATGTAACGAAAGTGGGTTATATGTAAATGCAAAGTATCCGCATCTTGGAGCAAGGCCAGATGGACTAGTGTCATGTAAATGTTGTGGTCAGGATTTGATTGAGATCAAATGTCCATTTACATGGAGATTCAAGTCCCCATTGAAGGCCAGCAATGACTATTTTCATGCACTGTTGAAGATGGAAAACAAAAACTAAAGAGTAGACATGTCTATCATTTCCAAATTGAGGGACAAATGGCGATATGTTAGCGAAAGTACTGCGATTTCTTTGTGTGGACACTGAAGGGATTTTCAGTGGAAAGAATTCAATTTGACAGTGAATTCTGGGAAGACTGTGTACAGAAATTAAACTCGTTTTACTTGAAAGCAATTATTTCTGAACTGTTTTCGGAGCGTGTTAAACGTGGACTGAAATTATACTGAATCGCACTATTATTAATTTAAATATTTAAAAATTATGCAAGTTCATATGCAAGCTGCCACATAATTTAATACATAACCAGGAAAACAAAGAAACTGTCAGTTAGGTTTTATTACAGACAAATGTCATAATTTTATGAAAAATAACATTTGGTTTGAGCAAGATCTAATGACTGCACTATACAATATATCATTCAAAGTTTATTATAGGATTAAAAAACATCATTTATTTTTCTGGCCTTTATGCATGTGTAAAGAATGTCAAATCACAAACAAATTGAATGACTTTATTTTCCATTTGTGAATGATTTCACATTCTTTACAAATGCATAAAGACAATGAAAAATTAATTCAATCCTAATAATTCCAACAACATAGGAACAATTCACAAAAACATATGTCGAAAATGTGTAGATATATTCAAAATCTCCAAACTAGTCGTATTGAAATACCGTTTTCCGTGAAAAACAATGTCATAAATGTTTTTATCACATAACCTGGCTTCTGGGAGTGCAATAAAGCCATGACTTATTTCTCGTAATACACTAGTGTATTACAAATGCAAATGAGGACCGAATCACTGTGTTTGTATACGGTAAAACATTTAATCCCAATTGTTTTCATGGCAAATCATACGGTACGTTCAGTCGCCTTAATTATTTATAATTATTTGAAATCTTACTTCATAAAATGAATGTTAGTAACATTAAATTTGGTTTAAGGTATCGCATTATTTGTAGGGCGAACACATTTACAGCCGCGTAACGTAGCGACGTCATGTAAACAACAAAACAACGTCACGATTTGTTTTACAAATTGCCGCCGTATATAAAGAAAATTGACAACATTAAAGTGAAACTATCACGTCGTAGGTATGTTATGTGATTAACAGAATCTTACATTCATGACTGTGTATTATTGACTTTAATAAAGTATTATTGACTTTAATAAACTCGTTGGATAAAAAATGTAGGATACTCGGCAAGAGCCAAGTATCCTATATTTTCTTGCCGAGTATCCTATATTTTTTATCCAACGAGTTTATTAAAGTCAATAATACAGTCACTCATGTAAGATCCTCTATGAGTGTTCGGATTATCAATTTGCACTTTATCGATATGTAAAAGATGATCACATTGTGTGATTTTACTAAAGAAAAACAGTGAAATGTACATGTATATAGTTGGAATTATTTAAATGATAATGTTGATGTCTGTTGAAATGTTATTACACCAATATATATGGATCTGCTCAACAATTTTTATATGCGATTTTGTGCTTTAAAATATGGCATTTATTGTATTTACAATAAAAAGTATCATTTCATATTCTGGCTTCATGTTTATAATTTTGATCGTTCATGCATTCATTTGAAAATTCCAGGGTAATGAAAAGAAACCGAAGAAGTGCTTTCTTCACACAAAAAAAGTCATGTAAATCGGGAGGAATATTTGAAGTATACAGCAATTTTCCGGTTTCTTTTCAGTATGATTTTTGAAAAACTAAGAAATGAAATGCAGTCCCTTTCAACACATATAATGTCATTTAATTGGGACAGCCACCTCAAAGGAAAATGAGATGAGGATGAAAGTGTATATTCTTATTAAAAATTACTGGTCTTTTGATACACAACAGCAATGATTCAACAAAATTGAATTGATATTTTATTCATGTCATAGAGTGCTACCAAACTGGTTTGCTGCATTGTTACCTATCAGTCACTACAGGTGGCTGACAGTTTGAAAACTTACTGCACAATTTTCAAATCTTCGATGCCTTTCCAGCAAGTGTAATTGGTATGTTTCCCTGCAAAATTCTGAAGTTTTTCACGCGTTCTATGGCTCGTTCAATGTGTATTCTTGAATCTGCAATTCTACGAGTTTCTTCAACCTCGCGCTTAGTTAAACGCCTATATTTAGTTTTAAAAGGGGGATAATCACTTCAATTCCTCTAGGGGTTGTTAAGTCTTTTATAAGAAATCCCTTATCAGCCATGATGACATCCCCTTTTTCACAGAGATCAAGAATTCCACATTTTTTTGGTTAACTGTTTATCACTTATACTTCCAGCCCAAAGATCAGACACAAATGTAATTACACCATGCGGATTAATTCCAATTAGGGCCTTGTATGTCATGTGGGACTTGTATGAAGAATACATTAAAGAGCGATTTGACAGAGATTGTGGTGTTTCTGTGTATACTTTCGCAAAGCGAGTGACAAACAATCGTGTTATGGATCAAAGAATATTGCCGCAAGGCATAGTTTAAGATATTAGAAGGAGGGTAAAGGGTAATTGTAGATTTTTTAACGACCGATAGATAAAATATCTGGACAGATTTAAACAGAGATTTTGAAAAGAAAAACGGTCTGGAGAAACAGATTTCGGTCTGGGAACTGATAAACCGGCGATTTTAGAAGCCCTGTTTATGAGTGTAGGTATTTCAATTTTGAAGTTAACATGGGGTATGCATTTTTCTGTATAAAATGATGGTGACCTTGACCTTTGACTTACTGACCCCAAAGCGACAGGGTTTCTTCTCACCAAGGGCAATGTAACTACGAAGTTGATATGAGTGTAGATGTTATGGTTTTGAAGTTATTGTGCTCAATGCATATTTCCAAATAAGATCATGTTGACCTTGACCTTTGACCTACTAGCCACCAAAACAACAGGGTTTCTCCTCTCACATAGGGCAATGTATGTATGAAGTTTTAAGAGCATAGGTGTTTCAATTTAGAAGTTATGGGGAATGCATTTTTCTATATAAGGTGATGGTGACCTTGACCTTTGACTTACTGACCCCAAAAAAGAATAGAGTTTCTCCTTTCACCAAGGGCAATATGAGTGTAGGTGTTACGGTTTTGAAGTTATTGTACGGAATGCATATTTCCATATAATGTCACTGTGGCCTTGACCTCTTACCTACTAACACCAAAAACAATAGTGTTCTTTCTCTCACCTAGGGCAATATGCCTATGAAGTTGTACGAGTGTAGGTGTTATTGTTTTGAAGTTATTGTGCTGAATGCATATTTCCAAATGAGATCATGGTGACCGTGACCTTTGACCTACTAGCCACCAAAACAACAGGGTTTTTCCTCTCACATAGGGCAATGTATGTATGAAGTTTTAAGAGCATAGGTGTTTTAATTTAGAAGTTATGATGGGGAATGCATTTTTTTTATATAAGGTGATGGTAACCTTGACCTTTGACTAACTGACCCCAAAAAACAATAGGTTTCTCCTTTCACCAAGGGCAATATGAGTGTAGGTGTTACGGTTTTGAAGATATTGTATGGAATGCATATTTCCATATAATGTCACTGTGGCCTTGACCTCTTACCTACTAACACCAAAAACAATAGGGTTCTTTCTCTCACCTAGGGCAATATGCCTATGAAGTTGTATGAGTGTAGGAGTTATTGTTTTGAAGTTATTGTGCAGAATGCATATTTCCATATAAGGTCACTGTGAACTTGACCTTTGACCTACTGGCCCCTATAACAATAGGGTTGCTCATCTCACCTAGGGCAATGTACCATGAGTTTCATGAGGGTGGGTCTCATATTTTTGGAGTTATTGTGCAAAATGTGAATTGTTTACAGACGGCTGGACCGACCTACACTCCCATACCATACATTCCATTTTTCAAACGAGCGTATAAAAAATCAATGGCCATAACTGATCCAATCTGGCCGGTTTTCGAACTTATTCGAGCTTTCATTTATATCAACAATCTGGTAAAGTTTGGTAAAGACAGAATGCAAAATGGAGGCCCTAGAGTTGTGACAAGATAAATAATAGCAATTTTCGTTAATTCATGGGCCATAACTCCATTGTTACTGGTCTGATCTGGCTGGTTTTCAAACTTGTCTGAGCTTTCATTTATATCAATAATCTGGCAAAGTTTGCTAAACATAGGGTGCAAATGGAGGCGCTAGAGCGATGACAATATATAGCAGTTTTCATTAATTCATGGGCCATAACTCCGGTGCTACTGGTCCGATCTGGCTGGTTTTCGAACTTGTCTGAGCTTTCATTTACATCAATAGTCTGGCAAAGTTTGCTAAAGATAGGATATAAAATGGAGGTGCTGGAGTGATGAAAAAACAACAACTTAACAGAAGGATGGACAACAGACCATGGCATAATCCCTATTATTATACCTCACATAAAACGTCCATGTTAAATCCCCATCGACAACAATGTGTAATTTCTTACTATCTTACGCAAGGGTGATAGTACAGGGTGATAGTAACAAAATCATCACATGCGCAGCTTTCATGCGCGCTGATTCAGTGACGTCATGGCTCAGTATGGTGAAATTGCTTTTTTTAATTCATCATTACTTCAAAAGTACTTGATCGATTTCAATAAACTACCACTCATTTTCTTAGTTACGTTATTTCCAATCCAAGAAATAACTTTCATACCAACTTTCTGGGGTAAAAAATGATTTCGGCAAATACACTGCACATGTCCTGTTTCACTCAAACAAGCAGTGGAGCAGTCTAAATCTGTACTGAATCTTATTTTTGCCCGAGGGGTTTTCGGTATAGTAAAATAAATATCACATTCATGAGAGGGTGATAGTAAGAATGTTCACTCTTTCGATATTGATTATTACTCTCTTTGCCTTGGGCGATAATCATATCCTCAGGGTGAACATTCTTACTATCACCCTCTCATGAATGTGACATTTCTATACTCGACAAGGTGTAGCAAGTTTCATGAGATACCTTGATATGTGTAGCATGTTTCATGAGATACCTTGATATGTATAGCAAGTTTCATAAGCTACATTGACATGTGTAGCAAGTTTCATAAGCTACCTTGACATGTGTAGCAAGTTTCATGAGATACCTTGATATGTGTAGCATGTTTCATGAGATACCTTGACATGTGTAGCAAGTTTCATAAGATACCTTGACATATATAGCAAGTTTCATGATATACCTTGTCATGTGTAGCAAGTTTCTTGAGATACTTTGACATGTGTAGCATGTTTCATGAGATACCTTGACATGTTTAGCAAGTTTCATGAGATACCTTGATCTGTGTAGCAAGTTTCAGAAGCTACCTTGACATGTGTAGCGTTTCATGAGATACGTTGACATGTGTAACATGTTTCATGAGATACCTTAAAATGTGAAGCAAGTTTCAGGAGATACCTTGACATGTGTAGCAAGTTTCATGAGATACCTTGATCTGTGTAGCAAGTTTCAGAAGCTACCTTGACATGTGTAGCAAGTTTCATGAGATACCTTGACATGTGTAACATGTTTCATGAGATACCTTATGTGAAGCAAGTTTCATGAGATACCTTGACATGTGTAGCAAGTTTCATGAGATACCTTGACATGTGTAACATGTTTCATGAGATACCTTAAGATGTGAAGCAAGCTTCAGGAGATACCTTGACATGCGTAGCAAGTTTCATGAGATACCTTGATCTGTTTTGAAGTTATGCATCAAAAGTGAAAAGTGTGACAGACGGGCAAACAGAAGCATGTATATAAATCACTGTATATCCATACTTACATTGTTGTGGCCTTTTATCAACTGGTGGTAGACAATGTAACCCTACTGTCCTAAAATCTGGCATAGGTTGTAGACAACACTGACACAACACATGGTTCTGGTTGGCTGGGCACACATGGGCTGGGGCCACGGGACTTCCCTTCACATCAACTTTTCGTGAAGGCATTTTGGAACCTAAAAATGATAGATGGACACGATACATGTACTTGGGAATGAAAAGGAGATGAATGGAAAAGATGGAAGTGTTTAGCTGAAATTGAGTGCAATGGTTGTGATGTAAAGTTTGATATGTGCAAATATTCACAGCAATGAAAAACAACAGGTGTTACAAGACAGCAGAGCTTGCTTGCTGTGGGGCAAAGTCGAAAACAGGGGCAAAGAGAAGTGGGGAAAGAGAATGGTGTGTGGATGGGGAGGGAAAGGGCAGTGAAGGGTTATTGCAGCTTCAGTCTGGAAAAAATACTACTAAAAAAATATTTAATAAATAAAATCAATAAAAAATAAGGTCAATCTGACAGGTGGGAGGGTGTTGATTTGAAAGACCTCCCCCTGGATAAGCTTCATATCAAATATGAAAGCCATACCTGAAACGGTTAAACAGCTAATCAAAAGGTTAAAGTTTTCCTAAGTATGACCGTGACGTTGGCCCAAGGTCAAACTGACAGGTGGGAGGGTGTTCATTTCCAAGTCCTCCACCTAGATAAGATACATACCAAGTATGAAAGCCATAACTATAAAACTGGTGAAGAGTTAATCAAAATGTCATATATTTTTTTAAAGTATGACCTTGAACTTACATGTGGTAAGGTGTTGATTTGAAAGACCTTCCCCTAGATAAGCTACATACCAAATATAAAAGCCATACCGTATTCATCGGCAAATAGCGCGCACTTTTTTACCCCAGATTCTGTGGCTGAAGTTGGGGTGCGCGGTTTAAGCAACAAGTAATGCTTTACTCTTTTTTTTTCCAGCCAAGACGAGAAGTTTTATGGGTTTCAAAAAGTCGCAAGACCGGCCGTTTACTAGAGAGATTGAATCGAACAAAAGTTGGCTTGTTTCTATTGTTTCAATAAAATGCGTTGTATGCTATATGTTCATTATCAATAAAAATAATAAAATCAAACTTTACCATGTTTTATGTTCATTATTGTTGAGAAAATACCATTGAAATGTTGAAAAATATCATTGTTTACATCAATCGGCAAAGTGAAATGATAATGAGGCTGTTGTTTCCGTTTTACGTAGACGGGTTTATCGTGAATAGAATAGAATAGAATATTAAGTTTTCTTCCAAACGACGACTACCGGGTATTGATTTACCGCACATATTTATTTGTTAAAGTCGATTCTGAATTTTGACAATGTAGAATCTTGGTTATTCATAAAGGGTTTAATTGACTGGGAAAATGTGTGAAGTGTTTGGTTTTTGCTAATCTGACCGCAAACAACGATGACTATGGTGATTATTAAACAAACATCTGACAATACATGTACGCAGAAAAATGTCAATACCTTAATTGTCCTTGATTACTTCAGAAGTTTGAGTAGGTGCTGACACGATGTGTTAGGAAAATGCGTTTAATAGGTGATACCACAAGACAATGCATCTCATTTCGAGAAACCTCTCAAACTGTCAACACCTTAAAATTGTCAACACCTTCAAATTGACAAGCAATAGTTAATAACCTGGAAACAACACCAGATTAATAAATTTAATATGATCGTAATAAAAGTTGAACACGGGCGTGGGGATTTTTATTTTATTGAAACTTGAGTAAACAACAAAAGTACACTCAACAGTACAAGTTTATTTACACTTGAGTAAAAAAACACAGTCTAACATGCAGCTTGTTTTAGCCAATCAAAATTCGTTTTACATTTCCTCTTTGGTCAATGATTCAAAATGGCGCTCTGCTGTCCTATAATTGAAAACACATGTTTTTTATGCGCGGTTTATTGATACAATACATAACAAAAAGTTCTTTCCAAGGATTTCAGGCCCAAAGTCGGGGTGCGCGTTATATGCGCATGCGCGCTATACGCCGACAAATATGGTACCTAAAAGGGTTGAAGAGACAATCAAATGGTTAGTTTTTTAAAGTATGACCTTGATCAAGGTCAAACTGACAGGTGGGATGGTGTTGACCTGAAATTCCTCCCCCTAGATCAGCTACATACCAAATATGAAATCTATAGCTCAAAGGGTTGAAGAGTTAACCAAAAGGGTAACGTTTTTTTAAGTATGACCTTGACTGACAGGTGGGAGTTCATTTTAAATAGCTAGGGATCAAAACCCAGGAGATAGGACGATGGACGACAATGGACGATGGAAAACTCACCATCCCATAAGCCTTTGGCCAGCAGATCTAAAAACAAGAGCTGTCGGAGAACAGCGCTGCTCGACTATTCGATTTTTCAGAGAATAATAAATTTATAGCTAGTATGTACCATCAGAAAACAAGGCTACAACAATGTGGAGTGGGGTTGGGAGCACAACATAACTATGTGTAAGAATTGAAAACGACACAGAAATATGTAAAACAATAAATAAAAATAAAAAATTCCGAGTTTTGAGTGGGGTGCGGGATGGGGGGGGGGGCAACATAGATCTGCCTTTATTGCACATATATGTGTAAGAATTGACTAAAACAACAAAGAAATATGTAAAAAAAAAAAAAGTTTCAACAGGTAGGGGGTGGGGGTGGGGGTGGGTGGGGGGCCGGGAGGGGGAGGGGGGGGGGCAATACATATATGTGTAAGAATTGACTAAAACAACACAGAAATATGTAAAAAAAAACAAAAAAAACTGTGGTGGGGGTGGGGGTGGGAGGGGAGGAGGGAGCCCATGCCCCAATATGGGTGAAGTAATAAGATGCATAATGCTATAACAAATCCCAAACCAAAATTATAGATATATACATGCTTACATGCAAACCTAGATCTGCCTTTATTGCACATTTTACGGGCCATCACAATTTGGGTTCCATGGGAGCCCAGCATTTGCAGAAGACAAAATTACTTATCCAACCCTTTACAACATACTATAAGGAAACCAATTCCAAAATTTAGTTCAGCTAGGACAAGAAATGTAAGAGATATAGACCTGTAAACACAGCTTACATGCAAAATTTGATGTGAAACAGACATATTTTAAGGGCTATCAGAATTTGGGTTCCATGGGAGCCCATGGGGTTACAGGAACCAAAATTGCTTATGCAGCCCTTAAGATAATGCTATAAGGAAGCCCATGAACAAATTTGGTTGTGCTAGGATAAGAAATGTAAGAGATATAGACTTGTAAACACAGCTTACACGCAAACCTTGATGTGGGACGCCGACGCCAACGCCGACGCCGACGCCGACATAAGCTCTCTTATTCTTCGAATAGTCGAGCTAAAAATCGAAATATGTTCAATGGTTCTTGAGATGAAGATTTTTTAAGTTTCTGACCATATATGGTAATGGCGGCTGTCTTTGATGTCGCATTGACCTAATTTGTGTAACTTTCAAAGGCACTGACCTCACTATCATTCATGTGAAATTTGGTCAAAATTGGACATGTGGTTTCTGAGAAGAAGATATTTTTTCCCTATACAAGTCTGTGCAAAACATGCAAAATCTCTATATACAAACTTTGGACCCCAGGGACTTCAATTGTACAAATTTTATAATCATGGGGTTGGCAATCATTAATAAAGAACAAGGGCGGGACTTAAAAAGAAACGATGCTTAAATAAAAGTTTGTAAACATTTTAATAACTAAATACAATTGAGTTTACCGTTTGCTGAGATCACATTAAAGCGCATTTGTTTAAAAACAAAACGCCATTATATAAAAAAAAATATAAAAAAAATATATGATCAGCTACAAAAAGTAGGGCAAGGTCAGAGATGAAATTGTTGCGTCCAAAAAGATGCACTACCCAAGACACAACTATGTCAAAATAGAATGTTTTGTCTTCCAAAGATTAAGCTATAAACTAAGGTTTAAAGCATCTTGTGCATAATTATAGTTCATGAGAAAGTGATGTAAATGTAACAATCAAAGTAATCGGCCTTTTGCTTGGATGGTGAAGGTCACATCAACATTTGCTTTTTGACACGTTGTGATGTACTACCCAAGAAACAACTATAAGCAAAGTTTGAAAGGCTTAGTACTAAGCATACAGTTTGTAAAAAAGTGATCTAAACGCAAAAGTTGAAGGTAAAAATTATAAGGTTATCTGCCCTTTGCTTTGAGGGTCAAGGTCACATCCACATTTGCTTTGTCACGTTGCGATGTACCACCCAAGATACAACTACAAACAAAGTTTGAAAGATGTAGTGATTACAGTTTGCGAGAAAGTGACCAAAACGCAAATGTTGAAGTTAAAAATTATTATGTTATCTGCCCCATGTTTGGAGGCTCAAGGTCACATCCATATTTGCTTTGTCACGTTGCAATGTACCACTCAAGATACAACTATAAGCAAAGTTTGAAAGGTCTAGTGCATACAGTTTGTGAAAAAGTGACCTAAACGCAAAAGTTGAGGGTAAAAATTATAAGGTTATCTGCCCTTTGCTTGGATGTTCAAGGTCACTTCCACATTAGCTTCATCATATTGCAATGTACCACCCAAGATAAAACTATAAGCAAAGTTTGAAAGGTCTAGTGCATACAGATTGTGAAAAAGTGACCTAAATGCAAAAGTTGAACGTAAAAACTATTACGTTATCTGCCCTTTGCTTGGAGGGTCTAGGTCACTTCCACATTTGTTTTATCACGTTGCGATGTACCACCCAAGATACAACTATAAGCAAAGTTTGAAAGGTCTAGCGTATACAAATTGTGAGAAAACAATCTAAACACAAAACTTGAACGCTGACATCTTCGCCGCCGTGGCCGGAAAAGCAACACCTATGTCTCTTTTTTTCTTCGAAAAGGCGAGACAAAAAACTGTCAAATATGTTCATTGGTTCCTGAGAAGAAGCCTTTTTTAAGGTTTTGACCATATATGGTAATGGCAGCCATCTTGGATGTCGCATTGACCTAATCTGTAAAATGTTGAAAGACACTGACCTCAGTATCATCCATGTGAAATTTTGTCAAAATTAGCCAAGCGGTAATCTCAGAAGAATATTTTTGAAGTTTTTCAAATTTTCAATACACAACAAACAGCGATGTTTTTATCGTATTTCTTCATAAATGATCAACTGCATTGTTTGCACTTGCGTATTGTAAGGTGAATTGTAATTTTATTTTGTAATAAAGTAAATATATCAAATGCATCATATTTTGTACAGAAAATAAGAACTTGCCAACTTTTGTTTGATTATACTCGCTGATAAATACTCGCTGGTAAACAGCAATTGTACATGATCTGGTGTTCCGCATTTTTTTTGCTCGACTTTTGCTGGGAACAAACAAGAGCAGCTGTCGGAGATTTTTCAGAGAATAATAAATTATATATCCAGTATATACCATCAGAAAACAAGGCTAAAAGAATGTGGGTGTGGGTTTGGGGGGCGGGGCGGGTATAGAAACTCCGCCCGATATCAGATTATTGTTAGAATCTCATACAAATTATAGTAATATTTGTGGCAGGGTGTGAAATTTTGAAAGTTTGAATCCAAAATTGCTGTCATTTTAAAGAAGAAACAAGAGGCCCAAGAGGGCCTGTGGACGCTCTACTGGCTAACACGGCTCTTATAACATCAATGAAGCAAGTGACTGCCTTTAACGTTTTTTTGAAAGTTTCGGGCAAAAAAAAGCTTTTTAACTAAATCAAGGGCCATAACTAAAGAATCTGGTAAAGTTTGGTAAAGGTCAGATGAAAAATGAAGGCCCTACCGTATTAACGAGGCAAA
The DNA here is from genome assembly GCA_037043455.1 of Cyrtodaria siliqua. Classification (NCBI taxonomy): domain Eukaryota; kingdom Metazoa; phylum Mollusca; class Bivalvia; order Adapedonta; family Hiatellidae; genus Cyrtodaria; species Cyrtodaria siliqua. The sequence goes on along the minus strand of JAWPHD010001598.1, from coordinate 233,978 downwards.
ATATAGCCTTTTTAACTAAATCAAGAGCCATACCTCCTCTGTTACTGGTCCGACTGGTCCAACATTGAGCTAAAAAAAAAATAAAAAAAAAAAAAAAATAAATACCGTATTTGTCGGCGTATAGCGCGCATGCGCATATAACGCGCACACCCGACTTTGGGCCTGAAATCCTTGGAAAAAAACTTTTTTTTTATGTATTGTAGCGTAAACCGCGCATTAAAAACATGTGTTTTCAATTTCAGGACAGCAGAGCGCCATTTTGAAGCATTGACCAAAGAGGAAATGTAAAACGAATTTTGATTTGCTAAAACGAAGCTGCATGTTAGACTGTGTTTTTTTACTCAAGTGTAAATAAACTTGTACTGTTGAGTGTACTTTTGTTGTTTACTCAAGTTTCAATAAAATAAAAAACCCACGCCCGTGTTCAAATTTTATTACGATCATATTATATTTAATATTTTGGATTGACAATTAAAACAGATTATTCTTTCGAATAAATATGTGCTGGCCCTGAAAAGGACCGTTTTGTTTTGCTAACCCTTAAAGTTCTATATATGTTTGCTTAGAAAACAAATTCGAAGCGAGGTTCAGTCTCGAAATCATCAACACTACAAACAGAAGTAACTAACTATAGTAATACTATGTATCTAAATTTGTAGCATGAAACATAAAGCCTAAACCGGAAACGAAATGAAACGTATGTAGTACGTTTCTATATAAACTCAGTGAATAATTTCGAAAAATCCTCTATCACTAACAATGTTCTAAGTAAAAATTCAAGAAGTTTCAATGTAAATGTTGCTCTCAGAGTTTTATATGTGCATTAGATAACTAAACTAATTCGTAACTTTTCTTTTATTAGATGTAAGAGTCTTTTATTAGACAAATCTTATCAAAAACGAAAATAATTGTGTAGTAGGGATATTCCCGAAACTGTACACTCGCCTCTGGATAAGAATAGATTCTAAAAATAGACTTTTGTGATTTGGACAAAAAAACAACTTCAAGCAGTCTAAGCTGTTGCACCCTGATAATAATCAGAGAGCAAACGTATAGAGTATAAGACTGCTGTAAACCTAAACCCCAAACACTAAACCCTACTCGTAGATGTTTAAAGTTCCCTAGTTAAAAATAGAAAAATTAAATTCACACCAGTAGACCGGTAGACAAAAGACGTCTATCCCAGTCGAGTGTCACATGTTTGTTTAATAATTAGTTATCATTGTTTGCTGTCAGTTAACATAAACCAAACACTTCACACTTAACACGTTTTCCCAATCAAATGAACCCTTGAACCAATTTAGGAATAATCATGATTCTACGTTGTCGAAATTCAGAAATTCAGAAATCAACTTTAACAAATAAGTAAGGGGGGTCGTTGTTTATTAGAAATAATTATTATACATACAATTCTATTGTATTCTATTAATAAAATATGCACTAACCCAGTCTGCGGGTTCGGAATACCCCCAGCCTCGTTTTCATTTCAAAATGCCGATTGATGTAAACAATTGTATTTTTCAACATTTCAATGGTATTTTCTCAACAATAATCAACATAAAACATGGTAAAGTTTGATTTTATTATTTTTATTGATAATAAGCATATAGCATACAATGCATTTTATTGAAACAATAGAAACAAGCCAACTTTTGTTCGATTCAATCTCTGTAGTAAACGGCCGGTCTTGCGACTTTTTGAAAACCACAAAACTTCTCGTCTTGGCTGGAAAAAAAAAAGTAAATCATTACTTGTTGCTTAAACCGCGCACCCCAACTTCAGCCACAGAATCTGGGGTAAAAAAGTGCGCGCTATACCCCGACAAATACAGTAAATAAAAAAAAAACAAAAAAAACTTTGAACTAAATCAAGGGCCATAACTCCGCTGTTACTGGTCCGATATGAATGGTTTTCGAACTTGTCCGAGCTTTCATTGATATTAACAATCTTATAAAGTTTGGTAAAGATCGGATGAAAAATGAAGCCCCTACCGTCTTAACGAGGCAAAATATAGCATTTTTAACTAAATCAAGGGCCATTACTCCGCTGTTACAGGTCCGATATGGCTGGTTTTCGAACTTGTTCCAGCTTTTAACGACATTAACAATCTAATACAGATTGGTAAAGATCGGATGAACAATGAAGCCCCTAACGTCTTAACGAGGCAAAATATAGCATTTTTAACTAAATCAAGGGCCATAACTCCGCTGTTACTAGTCCGATATGGCTGGTTTTGCAAACTCTTCCGAGCTTTCATTGATATTAACAATATGGTAAAGTCTGGTACAGATAGGATGAAAAACGAAGGCCCTATCGTCTTAACGAGGCAAAATATAGCAATATAGCATTTTAAACTAAATCAAGGACCATAACTCTGCTGTTACTGGTCCGATCTGGCTGGTTTTCGAACTTGTCCGAGCTTTCATTGATATTAACAATGTGGTAAAGTTTGGTAAAGATAGGATGAAAAATGAAGGCCCTATTGTCTTAACGAGGCAAAATATAGCATATAGAATTTTTAACTAAATCAAGGGCCATAACTCTGCTGTTACTTGTCCGATCTGGCTGGTTTTCAACTCATCCGAGCTTTCATTGATATTAACAACCTGTTAAAGTTTATTAAGATCGGATGAAAAATGAAGGCCCTATCGTCTTAACGAGACAAAAGTTAACGCCGACGACGGACGGACGACAAACAACTCGGCATCCCATAAGCTCTGCTAAAAAAAGGGGTTTCGAGTGGGGTGTGAGAGGGGGGGTGTGGGGGGCCAACATAGCTATATGTGTAAGAATTGACCAAAACAACACAGAAATATGGAAAAAATAAACAGAAATCTGATAAAACAACACAAGAGATATGTAAAAAATATAAAAAAAATAATACATTTGGGTGATGGTGATGATGAGGTGGGGGGGATAGTTAGATGTGGGTGGGGTGGGGGCAAAACATATTGATAAATTGATAAATTGATAAAACAAAACAACACAAGAGATATGTTTATGCGAAGCATATTTGATGTGAAATGAGACCTGTAAACACAGCTTACAAGCAAAATTTGATATGAAATGAGACACATTTTAAGGGCTATCAGAATTTGTGTTCCATGGGACCTCCAGGAACCAAAATTACTTAAGCAGCCCTTAAGATAATGAGCCCTTAAGATAATGCTATAAGGAAGCTCATGGCCAAATTTGGTTGTGCTAGGATAAAAAATGTATGAGGTCGACTTGTAAACACAGGTTACTCGCAAAATTTGATCAGAATTTGGGTTCCATGGGAGCCCATGGGTAACAGGAACCAAAATTACTTATGCAGCCCTTAAGATAATGCTATAAGGAAGCCCATGGCCAAATTTAGTTGTGCTAGGATAAGAAATGTAAGAGACAAAGACAAGTAAACACAGCTTACACATAAACCTAGATGTGGGACGTCGACGCCGACGCCACGCCGGGGTGATTACATAAGCTCTCTTATTCTTCAAATAGTCGAGCTAAAAAGTAAACAGTTACTTGTTTAGGATAACGCACATCCCTTCTATTGGGGGAAAATGTGAGCGTTATATATATGCCAACAAATACGGCAGTTTTAGAGGAGTGAGCTGCAACAAGTATTCCTATCTGTGTAAACAAAGATGGCTAGTGGTGGCCATGTTTGACGTCAAATAATAAACAAGAGGCCCAAGAGGGCCTATATCGCTCTACTGGAGCTTTATGGAGTCTGTGGTCTGTGGGTGGAGGTGAGGGAGTAAATTAGTTGTTGCAGCACTTACGACAACACCCTTTGCCCAGCACTCATCAAAATGGCAGTCGATCATATAAATTACTGCAAGTTCCCAAAATTTTACCCATGAAGATGGGCCCTTTTACACAGGAGGACAAATCCTGTTTTATATATGTTGTGCCTCGCGTCCCTAAATGACTATAGAAAATTAGAATTAAATTCATTCACATTTGGACAACATATGCATTTTCCTTTTTACCTGATTACCCCCTAGGGAACCCAAGGGGATGGAGCCAAAAATTAAAACTTATTGTGCATCTGCACATCCTTAAACCCCTAACATTCGCTATTCTAACACGACCTCCGCAGTCTTTCATATACACAAAGAAGAGAGACAGCTGTATGTTATTCTACGATAAAATACAGCTGTTCCATTAATTCCACGCGTATATTTCATCCGTTGGAAGCGCACGTTACATGACGTCACTTGGTAAATATATGTCACGAAGACAAACTCAACAGTAATTTTAATGAAATGTTAATTACAACAAACTTACCATGCTCCCAAACCATGCACACCCCCGATATAAACCCATCATATGCATCAGTACACATATAACTTTAATAAGCATCTTGAACAAGCTGAGAACGTTTGACGTCATACAGAGCAAGCTATATGACGTAAGCAATGACTTAATTGTTTGTCACGTGACTAATAGTGTATTGAAACGCAGAACTTTGCATACGGGGGCGCCAATGGAAAATGAAGGCCCTATCGTCTTAACGAAGCAAAATATAGCACTTTTAACTAATCAAGGGCCATAACTCCGCTGTTACTGGTCCGATCTGGCTGGTATCGAACTGGTCCGAGCTATCATTGACATTAACAATTTGGTAAAGTTTGGTAAAGATCGGATAAACAAGAGGCCCAAAAGGGCCTGTGGATGCTCTACTGGCTTATATGGCTCTTATAACATCAATGAAGCGAGTGACTATCGTCTTAAAGAGACAAAATATAGCGTTTTTAACTAAATCAAGAGCCATAACTCCACCATTACTGGTCCGATCTGGCTGGTTTTCGAACTTGGCCAGTAAAGATAATAAAAATAAAAAAAATAAAGATAAAAAAAATAAAAAAAAATAAAGAAATATAAAACTAATAAAAGAAAAAAAATCTGGTAAAGATCAGATGAAAAATGAAGGCCCTATCGCCTGAACAAGGCAAAATATAGCATATTTAACAAAATCAAGGGCCATAACTCGCTGTTACTGGCCGGTCTGGCTGGTTTTCGAACTTGTCCGAGCTTTCAATAACATTAACAATCTGCTAAAATTTGGTAAAGATCGGATGAAAAATGAAGGCCCTATTGTCTTAAGGAGGCAAAATATAGCATTTTTAACTAAATCAAGGGCCATAACTCCGCTGTTACAGGTCCGATCTGGCTGGTTTTCAAACTTGTCCGAGCTATCATTGATATTAACAATCTGGTAAAGTTTGGTAAAGATCGGATAAAAAGTGAATGCCCTATTGTCTTAACGAGGCAAAATATAGCATTTTTTACTAAATCAAGGGCCATAACTCCGCTGTTACTGGTCCGATCTGGCTGGTTTTCGAACTTGTCCGAGCTTTTATTGATATTTACGACCTGTTAAAGAATGGATGAAAAATGAAGGCGAGCTTTCATTGACAATAACAATCTTTTAAAGTTTGGTAAAGATCAGATGAAAAATGAAGGCCCTATCGTCTTAACGAGACAAAAGTTAACGACGGACGCACGGACGAAGGATCAGTGAACTGGAACTGAACAACTAGACATCTTACCGATGCTTCCTGCCAAGTATGGTCGAAATGCAACAAGGCATTTAGGAGGAGTAGCGTTGACAAGAAATTTAAATTAAATGTCAAGATGTCTCCATCAACAAGATGTCAATGACCTTGAAGCTCTACTGATTGAAGTTTCATGAAAATCCATTCAGTAGTTTCAGAGGAGTAGTCGCTACAAAAAATAGTTTACAGACAGACGGACAGACAGATGGACGCCGGACGACGCACCACGGCATAAGATCTGCTAATCACTGATCAGTCGAGCTAAAAATAATAAAAAATATTTAAAAAAAAAAAAATATATTTTAAAAAAAAATTAAACAAAAAAAAAATCAATAGGGGTCATCTTCTGGTCATGACCAACCATCCTTCCAAGTTTGAGGACCCTAGGTTCAACCATTCTCTAGTTATTGATCGGACATCGTTTTGATAGTCAATGTCACTGCGACCTTGACCTTTTACCTAGTGACCCCAAAATCGATAGGCTTCATCTACTGGTCATGACCAACCATCCTTCCAAGTTTGAGGACCCTAGGTCCAACCATTCTCCAGATATAGATCAGACATCGTTTTGATAGTCAATGTCACCGCAACCTTGACCTCTGACCTAGTGACCCCAAAATCAATAGGGGTCATCTACTGGTCATGACCAACCATCCTTCCAAGTTTGAGGACCCTAGGTCCAACCATTCTCTAGTTATTGATCGGACATCGTTTTGATAGTCAATGTCACCGCGACCTTGACCTTTGACCTAGTGACCCCAAAATCAATAGGGGTCATCTACTGGTCATGACCAACCATCCTTCTAAGTTTGAGGACCCTAGGTCCAACCATTCTCTAGTTATTGATCGGACATCGTTTTGATAGTCAATGTCACCGCAACCTTGACCTTTGACCTACAGACAGACAGACAGACAGCACAAATCAATATGGCTCCCCTACCACACTTTGTGTGGTGGAGCCATAAATATAGCATTTTTAACTAAATACTGGTCCAATTTGGCTGGTTTTCGAACTTGTCCGGGCTGTCATTGACATTAACAATCTGGTAAACTTTGGTAAAGATCGGATAAACAAGAGGCCCAAGAGGGCCTGTGGATGCTCTACTTGCTAATATGGCTCTTATAACATCAATGAAGCGAGTGACTATCGTTGTTACTGGTCCGATATGGCTGGTTTTCGCACTTGTCCGAGATTTCATTGATATTAACAATCTATTAAAGTTTGGTAAAGATCAGATGAAAAATGAAGGCCCTGAAAGTTAACGATGGACGGACGACTGATGGATGGACGTAATGAGTACTATGAGTAAGAATTGACCATTAACTAAATCAAGGGCCATAGCTCTGGTGTTTCTGGTCCGAACTGGCTGGTTTTATAACTCGTCCGAGATTTCATTGATATCAACAAGCGTGTAAAGTTTGAAAAAGATAGTATGAAAAATGAAGGCCTTATCGTGTTAACGAGGTCAAATTATAGCATATTTCAGAAAATCAAGGGCCATAACTCCGGTGTTACTGATCCAATTTAGCTGGTTTTCGAACTATGTGAGCTTTCATTGGTATTAACAATCTGTGCAAATTTGGTTAAGATCAAATAATAAATATAGGTGCTAGATTGTTCACAAGGCAGAAAATGGCATTTTTTAGCAAAAACAAGGCCCATAACTCTGGTATTACTGATCCAATCAGGCCAGTTTTCAAACTCATCCGTGCTCTCATTGATATAAAAACTTTGGCTAAGTTTGGTTTAGATCGCATGAAAAATGAAGGGGCTAGAGTGTTCACAAGGCAAAATATAGCATTTTTTGTTAATTCAAGGGCAATAAATCTGGTGTTACTAATCCGATCTGGCCGGTTTTCGAACTCATCCGAGCTCTCACTGATATAGACTTTGGCCAAGTTTGGTTAAGATCGCATGAAAAATGAATGGGCTAGTGTTCACAAGGCGAAAGTTAACGGACGACGGACGACGGACAACACATCATCCCATTAGCTCTGCTGGCCATTGGCCAGTAGAGCTACAAATCATCGAACCGAAACACAAAGGCGATATGCACAACTAGACATGAAACCGATGCTTCCTGCCAATTTTCATCGAAATCCAAAAGTGGTTTAGGAGGAGTTGCAGCAACAACACAGACGAAAGCGATGTTGTGCTATTTTTTCTTAGTGGGGTTAGTCCGACAGTACTTATGGGGTTATTGCACGTATGTTTTGATGTTGTGGGGTTTATTCGTATGACCTCACCAAATAGAATTTCGAAATTCCTACAACCGCCTTATAGTGTTGTTTTAATCATAATTGAATTTCATTGTGAGGTTAACTACCCCACAATGTGAGAAACAGCTTATGAATTATGAACCAATGTCACTCTTGTAAGAATGGACGGACACAGCAAAAAAAATATTTCTCCTCCACTTCCTTGGAACACACAAAATATTAGACCTCAAGCTCTTGCAGTTAAAAGAAATAACAGCAAAATTACACTACAAAATATTTTATAACAAGAAATGTTTGTAAAACATATATGCCCCCCTTGAACAACCATGACACAAACATTACTGCCAAGTTGTGAGTGCCAGCTGTTTTTGAGTTATGGAAGCCAAGCAATTTTTAGTGAGTCTTCACATATACATAGTGTCAGTGTGTGTGTGTGTGTAGTTCTAAGGTTTATAGTCCCTCCACCAACAAGCTCAATCATAGTGTATCATTGGCAGTTATGCTTATATATATGTAGGTCTTTCACATGGGTTGCTTAATTTGCATATTCTTCATCAAATTAATGTATCCCATATGTCAAAATTATTCAATAGTTTGAGTTTAAAGAGTGAAAATAAATCATAAATGTATTTTTTTAAATTAGCATCAAACTTAATCTTAATATTCATTCAATAAACGGAGGTAATTTAAAAAATAATTTTAAATTAATATGGTCTTTAGGTTTAAATATTGAAACATCACAACATACTTGTATATTAAAAACAATAGGCCCAAGAGGGCCTGTATCGTTCTACTGGATACACCCGGGGCGGGGTTCAAATTTGACCCCAGATTCACCATTTGAACAAACTTGGTAGAGGATCCAAAAGCTGATATTAAATAAAATTAAACCTTTATCTCTTGTAGTTTTGAAATTCTTTTTTGGCCGACCTGAAATTTTGCTAGGATCAAATAGACATCAAGAGCAACATTCCTGTGAAGTTTCATGAAAATCCGTCAAGTAGTTTCAGAGGAGTAGTCGCTACAAGTTTTCATTATATAACTCTATGTAAACAAAGATGGCCGCTGACAGTCATGTTTAACATTGAATCAAAATAATGTTTGACTCGGATAACCATCATTTCATACTGATCATTTTAGAAAAAGTCCCATATCAATATCTCTTATAGTTTTCAAGAAGTAGTCGCTACAAACTTATTTATTTTAAATCTATTTCTAGCCGTGGTGGCCATCTTGAATTTCCGGCCGACCTGAAATTTTGCTAGGATCACATCAAGAGCAACATTCCTGTGAAGTTTCATGAAAATCCATCAAGTAGTTTTAGAGGAATAATCGCTACAAGTTTTCATTATATAACTCTATGTAAACAAAGATGGCCACTGGAAGCCATGTTTAATGTTGAATCAAAACGATTTTCGTCAAGGACCAACATCATGTCATGCTGATCATTTTAGAAAAAGTCCCATATCAATATCTCTTATAGTTTTCAAGAAGTAGTCGCTACAAACTTATTTATTTTAAATCTATTTTTAGCTGTGGTGGCCATCTTGAATTTCCGGCGAGCCTGAAATTTTTCTAGGATCAACTAGACATCAAGAGCAACATTCCTGTGAAGTTTCATGAACATCCGTCAAGTAGTTTCAGAAAGGTAGTCGCTACAAGTTTTTACTATATAACTCTATGTAACCAAAGATGGCCACTGGCAGCCATGTTTAAAGTCGAATCAAAATAATGTTCGACTCGGATCGACATCATGTCATGCTGATCATTTCAGAAAAAGTCCCATATCAATATCACTTATAGTTTTCGAGAAGTAGTCACTACAAACTTATTTTTTAAAAATCTATTTTTAGCTGTGATGGCCATCCTGAATTTCTGGCAGATCTGAAATTTTGCTAGGATCAATTAGACATCAAGAGCAACATTCCTGTAAAGTTTCATGAAAATCCACCAAGTAGTTTCAGAGGAGTAGTCGCTACAAGTTTTTACTATATAACTCTATATAAACAAAGATGGCCGCTGGCAGCCGTTTAACGTCGATCATTTTAGAAAAAGTCCCATATCAATATCACTTATAGTTTTCAAGAAGTAGTCGCTACAAACTTGTATTTTAAAAATCTATTTTTAGCTTTGGCAGCCATCTTGGATTTCACATCAACATGAATTTTTGCTAGGATCAACTAGACTTCATGGGCAACATTTCTGTAAAGTTTCATGAATATCCATCCAGTAGTTTCAGAGGAGTAGTCGCCGGACGCCGCACGACGGCATAAGCTCTGCTGATCTCTGATCAGAAGAGCTAAAAATTAAAAAATTAAAAAAAAAAAAAAAAAAAAAAAAATTAAAAATTAAAAAAAAAAAAAAAAAAAAAAAAAAATAATTAAAATTAAAAAAAAATAATAATTTTAAAATAAAATAAAAAAAAAAGATTTAAAAAATTGAACCCATAAGCCAAAATAGTTTTAAAAAATAACAAGCAATTTTTAGTGAATTTTTTTTACAAGTCTTGTTACTATGGCAACCACATTTCTTATGCGAATCTACCTAAAAGGGAGATGTATAACTACACCATGAGACAAACATTCTTGCCAAGTTTGGCATTTGTAGTGTCTGATGTTCTTGAGTATCACGAAGACAAGCGATTTTTAGTGATTTTATACAAGTTTTGTTACCATGCCAACCACATTTCTTATGCGAATCTACCCAAAAGGGGAGGTGCACAACTACACCATGACACAAACATTTCTGCAGAGTTTTGGGTTTGTAGTGCCAGCTGTTCTCGAGTTATCGCGAAGACAAGCGATTTTTAGTGATTTTTTACAACTTTTGTTACCATGCCAACCACATTTCTTATGCGAATCTACCCAAAAGGGGAGGTGCACAACTACACCATGACACAAACATTTATGCCGAGTTTCGAGTTTGTAGTTCAAGCTGTTTTTGAGTTAGCGCGAAGACAGGCGATTTTTAGTGTTTTTTTACATTTTTTGTTACCATGCCAACCACATTTCTTACACGAATCTACCCAAAAGGGGAGGTGCACAACTAGACCATGACACAAACATTCCTGCCGAGTTTCGTGTTTGTAGTTCAAGCTGTTTTTGAGTTAGCAGGCGGTTTTCAGTGTTTTTTTACATGTTTTGTTACCATGCCAACCACATTTCTTAAGCGAATCTACCCAAAAGGGGAGGTGCACAGCTACACCATGACACAAACATTTCTGCCAAGTTTCGAGTTTGTAGTGCCAGCCGTTCTTGAGTTATCACAAAGACAAAGTGGACCGACCGACCGACCGACCGACCGACATACCGACATTTTTTAAATATGTTTTGTTACCCTGGCAACCACATTTCTTATGCGAATCTAGCCAAAAGGGGAGGTACACAACTACCCCATGACACAAACATTCCTGGCAAGTTTCGAGCTTGTAGTGCCAGCTGTTCTTGAGTTTCGCAAAGACAAGAAGATTATGGACCGACCGACAGCCTGTGCAAAGCCATATGCCCCCCCTTCGGGTAGGGATTGAGTTGGTAACTCTTAGACGCTCCAGTTTTGGGGTTTGGCCTGGCTGGTTAAAGCCGTTTATATTGTGTCTATAGAGTTTGGATTCTCAAAATATGTAAGTTATATATATACCTCATCATCATCATGATCAGTAGGTTTAGAAATGGTGTACATACGTTGTAAAATTTGGCTGTTGTTGGCAGGATAACTACTTTAAGGAACTAAGATTTTTTAAAAACTTTCCTACATAGCCCTATGTATAACTGTGACCCCAGGGGACAAGGCAAGATTTGACCCCAAGGTCACCGTTTAACTTATTTGGTAGAGGACCATAAGCTTATACTAAATGAAATATATGAGACACCTTATGGTTACAGTAAAGAAGAGTTTTTAAGTATTTACATATATAAGTCTGTGTTACAATACTAATACTAATACCCAATACTATGTTTCTGCAACACCTAAGGATGAAGGACGTAAGACAATGGACAAAGTAATCTCTATGTATCCCTATTTCTTATAGCCTCTAAGCCCCATATGAAATAGATGATTGATGCAATAAAAGGTTGCCGAATTGGTGAGTTTTCCATACCTTTCTTTTTCATAAACAACGATTAAGCTGGATGGGAAAAATGCCTGTTCGCACATTTTATGTAAAATTAAAACATATAATGATGGTTTTACAATATTTCAAATAATGCCTGAGTTGTTAATCACATGGAAACATCTACCTTCTCCTGAAGTTGAAGTTTCTAATCGGCCTGCTTCATCATTATTCCCTCCCGATGTAGATGCTTCCTCGCCATTGTCAGTTTTCCCTAAACCTTCAAGATCGGTCACTGAAGCATACAAAAAAGACTACTGTCAAATGGTTTTATATATGCTAATACACTGTAAAACTCTTGTGAATAAAGGCTTTGCTGACCACTATTTTATGAAGAACTACAAACTGTTCATGACTGAAATTCTTCAAAGTCACCTTTTTTTTTTACATTTTGGAGCTGTCATATCCAGTGACTGCCTTTGACTGAAAATGTTGACCACACAATCTGAATTTGTGTTATCAAAAACACATGATGAAAGCCACATAATCTAATACATGTATCCACTCCCCCAAAAATGGAAGTGTGTTTATAAAGTGTATAGTCTCACTGCCAGCTAGGGCTCATTTTGTGTGTTTATTTACTTTTGCCAAAAGCATCATCAATTGCATACATATCATTGGTTAGTTAAGGGTATGCTTTACTTCTTCCATATCATATTCATGCTGCAATCTGCGTATAACTAAGAGGTGACGTTTACAGATATCTTTTAAAATTACAAGAAAATCGATAGAACCGATGGATGCTCCCCGAAATGTATCCTCAACTTACCATATGGCCTTGTATCACCCAGAAGTTTCCATTAGTAGTTTTTGTCTTATGCTTCGGACAAGAAATACAAATAAAATTACAAAGAGCAATAACTCTAATTTGAATGAAGAAAGGTTGTAGATCTCTGCACTTCCTCTCATTGCCCTCTATCATTGTGTGAAGTTTCATTGCAGTCTCATCAGTAGTTTTGAAATTATGCTCCGGACAAGAATTCTAAGTATACAATTACAAAGGACAATAACTCTAATTTGAATGATGACAGAGTTATGGCTCTTGCACTCTGCACTTCCTCTCATTGCCCTCTATCAATGTGTGAAGTTTCATTGCAGTCCCATAAGTAGTTTTGAAGTTAAGCTCCGGAAAAAATTCTAAGTATAAAATTACAAAGGGCAATAACTTTAATTTGAATGAAGACAGAGTTCATGATTCATGCACTCTGCACTTCCTCTCATTGCCATCTATCATTGTGCGAAGTTTTATCGTAGTCCCATTAGTAATTTAGAAGTTATGCTCCGGACAAAAGTGGGATGGACAGAGAACATAAGGACGGATAAAGCGGCGACTATAAAATTATGCTCACTCGAAAATTTCAATAACAATTTCGGGGAGCATAAAATTCAAGTTTAAAGCAGGACAGAATGCATTTTAAAAAGTCAGATTCTATTTTTACCATATATTATATTTAGTTAAGTCTCTATTTTAACAATCACAGCATAAAACAACAGGCCAAAGAGGACCTGTATTGCTCTATGGGTTTAAAGCTGTATGGTGTCTCCATAAGAGTGTTTTTTTTTGTTAGAATGGTGTTTTTAAGGGACACTGTCCATAACTTTTAGCTTTTAAAACACACAATAATTATGTTCGCAAACATTACACACTAAACATTATTGAATATTTACTAATTAAAAGCAAGATTGTTTAACGGAATACAATCGCGGTACAAAAAAAAAGTAAACCCGCTTCCTGCGTTTGAACTCGCAGCCCAGATTAAAATTACATTTGCAGTTATAATAGTGTGCGTGAGCGTAAAGTGGTCGACATCGCTCCCGACTGAGCTAAGCGGGCTATACATATTTCGCAATGCATACTATGGTGAAAACCTAATGCACTAATGGAAGTCATGTGATCGCGGAAAAGGTAAATATTGTGGGTCCCACTTTATTTACATATAATAATTAAAACTTCTTTTTTTTCAAACTCACGAATGTATTCCTACATACTTCTTAGGGTCTATCCTCATGTTTTCATGTATACATTTCACTGAATAAAAGTCAGACAGTTATTTGGTTATGCTCAATATCTGCTTACTTATGGACAGTGTCTCTTTAAGTCATTTTTAGTACATCTATTTTTGTGGTAGAAGCTGAGAAGTGGAAGAAGCAGAAAAAAACAACATTTTTCCTGGGAAGAACAAGTACTGCATACCTCCCGCCATCCGTAAGAATCAACACCTTCTGACAAGTCAAGCTCCCAGTGGGATTCGAAGCCGAAGCAATGAGGTAATGAAGTATCAGATGCAGCATCTTAACTATCCCGGCCATGGATGCACTAATTTTATTGATCATACCATTGATAGAATTTGCTCAAAATCGAATAACAAGAGGCCCAACAGGGCCTTTGGACAATCTACTGGCTTAAATTGCTCTTATATCAAGGATTGTTGTATTAAAATTCCCATCAGTACTTCTTTAAAAACAAGAGGCCCAAGAGGGCCTGTGGACGCCCTACTGGCTGACATGGCTCTTATAACATCAATGAAGCGAGTGACTGCCATTTACATTTTTTTGAAAGTTTCGGGCAAAAAACAGCTTTTTAACTAAACCAAGGGCCATAACTAAAGAATCTGGTAAAGTTTGGTAAAGATCAGATGTAAAATGAAGGCCATACCGTATTAACAAGGCAAAATATAGCATTTTTAACTAAATCAAGAGCCATAACTCCGCTGTTACTGGTCCGACTGGTCCAACATAGAGCTAAAACAAAAAAAAAAGAAAAAAAATGAATCATTTCAAAAAAAAAAATATGAAAAAAAAAATAATAATAATAATTAAAAAAAAAAAAAAAAAAAAAAAAAAAAAAATAATAATAAAATAAAATAAAACAAGAGGCCCAAGAGGGCCTGTGGACGCTCTACTGGCTAACATGGCTCTTATAACATCAATGAAGCGAGTGACAGCCATTTACGTTTTTTTGGAAGTTTCGGGCAAAAAACAACTAAATCAAGGGCCATAACTAAAGAATCTGTTAAAGTTCGGTAAAGATCAGATGAAAAATAAAGGCCCTACCATATTAACGAGGCAAAATATAGCATTTTTAACTAAATCAAGAGCCATAACTCCTCTGTTACTGGTCAGACTGGTCCAACATAGAGCTAAAAATTAAAAAAAAAAAAAAAAAAATTAAAATTAAAAAATTAAAAAAAAAAAGGCTTTCATTGCTATTAACAATCTGTTAAGGATTAGTAAAGATCGGATGAAAAATGAAGGCTTTATCATCTTAACGAAGCAAAATATAGCATTTTTAGATCACCTGAGCCGAAGGCTAACAGGTGATCTATTGGGATCACTCTTCGTCCGTCGTCGTTAACCTTTGCCTCGTTAAGATGATACAGCCTTCATTTTTCATCCGATCTTTACCAAACTTTACCAGATTGTTCATGTCAATGAAAGCTCGGACAATTTCGAAAACCAGCAGATCAGACCAGTTACAGCAGAGTTATGGCCCTCGAATTCGTTAAAAATGCTATATTTTGCCTCGTTAATATGATAGGGCCATCATTTTTCATCCGATCTTTACCAAACTTTACCAGATTTTTAATATCAATAAAAGCTCCAGCTCTGACTAGTAACAGCGGAGCAAGCAACAAAGAAGATATTAAGAAATGAAAATTGGACGAACGGACAGATAAACTGACTTACATCCACCCGGACGACATTACTCCAGCATGATAGGTGCCATCCTGTTGGTTATCAAACTAAATGGCTCGTCATAAATGTTTAAATTACTGAGCGAAAACTGCAAAAATCATCAATGTTTAAAAATCAAAGCTCCAGTATGATAGTTGCAATCTGGCTGGTTGTCAAACTTGGCCAAGATATTCTGCCCATAAATAGTTACCCCAATTTTCATCAAAATTGGATTACAGACCAAGCTGCGTTCAGGTACACAGAAAATGTATTCTGTTTGCATTCCATTTGCATTCTGTTTGATGCGTTTATAAATGCGTTTTTTTTAAGATGCATTCATTGCGCTCTTGAATGCATTCAGCGTTTATAAACAAAAACTCTGCGTTCATTTAAATGCAAGAAACTTGTTCCTGAATGCAACATAATGTGTGCTTTTAAATGCACAAACAGAGCAAATGAATTGGCGTTCGTTCGTGCAACATCTACCAAGATTAATACATCTATTGTTTTCGCACAAATTATATAATTATTAAAGTTTATGCAGCTCTTAAAGTGGCATACTGTCCCTGCAACAAAATGTAATTTTGAATTAAAAGCGAGTGGATTGTGGTATTTATTGACTCAATCTCATTCAAAAGGTTAATAATAGCAGTTATAAGAAAAAGCAAGATGAATGTGCAGCAGCATTTTAAAAAATGCAAATAATAATTTGCATTTTAACAAGAGGGCCAAAATGGCCCTAAATCTCTTTTTTTTTGTTTTAACCATAATCAATGGTTTATTAATATAAATCAAATAAAAACAATGTAAATGATCATTAAGTATATCAAATATGTCTTCACATGCTTCATTTTAAGCCACATACATAATACAAACAAACAAGAGGTCAATGACCTTGAAGGTCTACTGATTGATTTTGATTTCAGGAAGTAGCGACTACAAACTTGATTTTTGAAAATCTATTTTTAGCCGTGGTGGCCATCTTGAATTTCCGGCCGACCTGAAATTTTGCTAGGATCAAGAGCAACATTCCTGTGAAGTTTCATGAAAATCCGTCAAGTAGTTTCAGATGAGTAGTCGCTACAAGTTTTCATTATATAACTCTATGTAAACAAAGATGGCCGCTGACAGCAATGTTTAACATTGAATCAAAATAATGTTCGACTCGGATAACCATCATGTCATGCTGATCATTTTAGAAAAAGTCCCATATCAATATCTCTTATAGTTTTCAAGAAGTAGTCGCTACAAAACTTATTTTTTAAAAATCTATTTTTAGCCATGGCGGCCATCCTGAATTTCCGGCCTACCTGAAATTCTGTTAAGATCAATTAGACATCAAGAGCAACATTCGTGTGAAGTTTCATGAAAATCCGTCCAGTAGTTTCAGAGGAGTAGTCGCTACAAGTTTTCATTATGTAACTCTATGTAAACAAAGATGGCCACTGACAGCCATGTTTAACTTCGAATCAAAACGATTTTCGACAAGGACCAACATCATGTCATGCTGATCATTTTAGAAAAAGTCACATATCAATATCTCTCATAGTTTTCAAGAAGTAGTCGCTACAATCTAAAAAAAAAAAAAATCTATTTTTAGCCGTGGCGGCCATCTTGATTTTCCGGCCGACCTGAAATTTTGCTAGGATCAATAAGACATCAAGAGCAACATTCCTGTTAAGTTTCATGAAAATCCGTCCATTAGTTTCAGAGGAGTAGTCGCTACAAGTTTTCATTATATAACTCTATGTAAACAAAGATGGCCGCTGGCAGCCATGTTTAACGTCGAATCAAAACGATTTTCGACAAGGACCAACATCATGTCATGCTGATCATTTTAGAAAAAGTCCCATATCAATATCCCTTAGAGTTTTCAAGAAGTAGTCGCTACAAACTTGTTTTTTAAAAACCTATTTTTAGATTTGGCGGCCATCTTGAATTTCATATCAACATGAATTTTTGCTAGGATCAACTAGACTTCATGGGCAACATTTCTGTAAAGTTTCATGAATATCCATCCAGTAGTTTCAGAGGAGTAGTCGCTACAAATAAAAGTTTACGGACGGACGGACAGACAGACGGACGGACGGACGGACGGACAGACGGACGACGGACGCCGCACAACGGCATAAAAATTAACAGACATTTATTTTGTTATTATTTCTTTTTGCCAAAGTCAATGACCCCCTTATTTAATTTTATTTCATTCATTTGTTCGTCCGTATATCCGTCCGTCCATCCGTTCATTCATTCATATATTATATTCGCATGAGTCAAATAAAGCAGCTTGTTATCCGTATGATAAACATGTATCATTAAATTCCCTTCAATACTTTTTATACTAAACACAACAACATCAACAACCAAAATTTAAACCCACACTAACAATTTAACAAGAGGCCCAAGAGGGCCTGTGGACGCTCTACTGGCTAAACAAAGTTTTATGTATAATATCATTCAACCGGATCTTGGAGATGATATACACAACTAGGCTTGGTACTGGTCATCCCTGCCAAGTTTTGTTGAAATCCAGCCAGAGGTTCAGGAGAGGTTCAGGAGAACTAGTCTGTACAAAGTTAGTGTATTAAAACCTTTAAGGAGTGATAACTCTGCCAAAATGCATTCAACCAGAACACGGCAATGGTAGGTGCAACTAGGCTTGGTACTGATCATCCCCACCAAGATTCGTTGAAATCCGGCAAGGCGTTCAGAGACTACTTTGGACAAAGTTTGTCTATTAAAACCTTTAAAGGGCCATAACTAGGCTCGATACTGATCATCCTTGTCAAGTTTCGTTGAAATCCAGCCAGGGGTTCAGGAGAATTAGCTCGGAAAATGTTTGTATCAAAAATCTTTGAAGGGCCATAACTCTGCCAAAAATCTGTAAACCGGAACATGGCGATGATTTTCACAACTAGACCTGGAACTGATCATCCCTAAAAAGTTTCGTTTAAATCCGGCCAGGGGTTCACGAGAACTAGTCAGGACAAAGTTTGTGTATTAATACCTTTAAAGGGAAATAACTCCACCAAAATCATTCAACCGGAACACGCTTACAATATGTACAACTAGGTTTGGTACTGATCATCACTGAAAAGTTTCATCCCATAAGCTCTGCTGGCCCTTAGCTAACAAGAGTTGCGCGCAACATGATGTCTCGCCTAAAGTGACGTGTCCAACATACATGTTTCAAGCGATCTTCATCTTGACAAAATCGAGGGTTTTTAGTAATTGTTAACGAGGTCAAGCACTGTTGTCAGCATTCAGTAGGGTAGCATTCTTATTTTTCCATCAATGGAGTTAAATGTAAATATTGTTGGATGGTCAGGCATTACCATTATATAGACCAGATTTTTAATAAATTTGCAATCCTAACCCAAAACAGTCTACATGTGTATGGTAGTTAATTGAATATTAAAATAACATTCCTTAAATTTTGAATGTTGATGCATCTATTAATAGTTCAGTTAACACCACTGCGGCATGCAATACAATTCCTGGATTAAAACAACACAAAAGTTCATCATTTATAAAGGTCCTGCATTATTATCAGGAGTCAAACATTTAAAACCAAATGTGACATCATTACGGTAATTGATTAGGCAGTCTATAATGAACATTATGCAAAGTGCATACGGTACTCTATGGACTTAAAGATTGTTGTAAATTATAATTTTTGTTACCGTGTATTATAGGAAACTGTTTATGTTCCATCTATATTTAAGAACTACTTCACGCTTAAATTGATAATTTTATACTTTATTATGTTTTAAATTAGGCCCCAAAGCCTGATGTACTCGAGTTCCCTTTAATACCTGATAGCTATCTGCAGAAAATGATGTAAAATTGCAGTAATGTGTCAACTTGTATTGTTTCAGGAACTGACATGTTAATTAATCTGCATGTATCATGTTTTATCAAGAAATGTCAGCTCATATTAAAATTAATGTAATTCTGTTGCTGGTTTTAGAACATGGCAGTATGTTAAAATGGTAATGGCAAATTGTATACATTCATTCATTTCATTATCTTAAAGGGTCATATGGGAATGGCAATCTTTAAGTGTTTATGAAGCATTGCAATTATTGTTTTTCGATTTATATATCCAGTATCATATTCACTTTAAACCTACTTGCATATAAATAAATTAAGTTTTCAATGTTTCTCACTGATTTTACCACAAGTTGAACATATTATTGGTGCATTATTATCAACAGTTATTCATATATAAATTAATTTACTTCATATTTATTTTAGTGTAATTAATATTAATGATTGAACAAATACAAGTTATGCAGAAAAAACTAGTGTGACGTTGTGATTTTAAAACGTTCAGATTGACATGTGTACCTTTAAGAGAATTTATAATACAGATAAACTTTTACTGGAGTATCAAATTACCCAGCTGCAGACAATAAATTAAGCGCAGTGATGTGGTGGCTATATACTGTAATTGCTTCAATTATCACTTATCAGGGAAAATGTCAATACATATAATTAATGTAATAATGTTCTATACTGCTATGAAAGACGCATTTTTACTCAATTGTTATTAATTCTTAAACTTCCATCAATAGTATACCAATAACTGTTGCTTTTATCGAAGTTCATTATCTGGCAGTCTGTTAGAATGGTAATTATATCTGACATCTAATCACCATGGCAAATGCTATCAAGACAGTATTTAAGGGAATTTGTAATTATATATTTTTTGAATTTAATAAATGAGTCAATAAGAGAAAGATTTGTTATTTGTTCAAACATATTTTTATCCAGAATATTTACAACCTTAAATATGTTACACTGATTGGAATTAAAGTAAAAAGTTAACCTTCCAAAGCTACACACTTTCGATAAACTTTTGCTGGTGTATCAAATTACCCAGCTTGTTGCAGTAGCTACATAAAAAAGATAATGCAATTAAGTTCCTGTCAAACCTTATAAAACTCACATGAAAATTGGAATGTATATGCATTTAAAATAGAAGAAAGCTATACAGATTATGACTGGACAAGAACAATGAGTTTATGGCTGGACAAGAACAATGTCCAGTGAGTTTATATATGAGATTTTGAACACTGTACATTGCTGCAGTGCTGCAAAAACAATGTGAAATTTGGAGAATATACATTTATTAAAGTGACCCTGACCTTGACCAAGGGTCAGTTGGAGGGCTGGAAGTCGCTGAAATAAGAAGAAGAACAATGACCAGTGAGGTTATATATGAAATTTGAACACTCTACTCCAAAGAACAACAAAGTTTTAATAATTTAATGCACTTTAACACATTTTGTTTGGAGACCGTAGATGCATTTAAGAGACAACTGACCTTGACACAGGGTCAGTTGGAGACTGATATTCACTGGAATAAGAAGAACATAACCAGTGAAGTTATATATGAAATTTGAACACTCTACTCCAATGGACAACAAAGTTATAGGAAATTTAACGCAAATTTTCACGCAAATTTTAATCCAAATTTTAACCAAAACTTTCATGCTGACATATTGTATTATAACTTTTTTGTCCTTGGGAGTAGAATGTTCAAATTTCATATATAACCTCCTGGTCATTGTCTGTCTTAATGCCAATAACTTCCAGCCCTGCAACTGACCGTTGGTAGGAGTCAAGGTCACTAAAATACATGTACCGTCAATATTTGTGTTAAAATTTGGTGACGGTACATGTATTTAAGTGACCTTGACTCGGACCCACGGTCAGTTGCAGGGCTGGAAGTTAGTGACATTAAGATGGGCAATGACCAGGAGGTTATATATGAAATTTGAACATTCTACTCCCAAGGACAAAAAAGTTATAATACAATATGTTGACGCCGTCGAGCCCGCCAACATTAGCGGCACCTATGTCTCGCATTTTTTCAAAAGGCGAGACAAAAATGAAATAAATAACAAACAAGCTAAAACAATAATAACAACTAGAGGTTGCTTTTAGTAAAAAAAAGATGTCTCCCCCACTCAGGAAATAGGGCCATACACCCCCAACAAGAGGGATATGGTGTCCAAGGTGGGGTGGGGTGGGGTGGGGTGGGTGGCGGATAGAAGGATTGCGTGTCAGATATGGCAGTATCAAACTAGTTTTTATGCCCCCGGCATTCGAGAATGCCGAAAGGGGCATTAAGTGTTACCCCTGTCCATCCATCCGTCCCTTCCGAATTGGTTTCCGCTCAATAACTTTTGAAAAGGGTCCATGTTTGTAATTAATATTTGGTGTGTAGCTGTGTAATTATAAAATACAGGTCAAGTTCGATTTCGGTCAAGGTTGCACATTTTATGCAGGAGTTGTGGCCCCTTTTCGACTTAGTTTTCTGCAACAAACTGGTTTCTGCTCAATAACTTTTGAAAGGGTCCATGTCCGTAATTAATATTTGGTGTGTAGCTGTGTAATTATAAAATACAGGTCGTTCGATTTCGGTCGAAGTTGCTCATTTTATGCAGGAGTTGTGGCCCCTTTTCGACTTAGTTTTCTGCAACAAATTGGTTTCCGCTCAATAACTTTTGAAAAGGGTCCATGTTTGTAATTAATATTTGGTGTGTAGCTGTGTAATTATAAAATACAGGTCAAGTTCGATTTCGATCAAAGTTGCTCATTTTATGCAGGAGTTGTGGCCCCTTTTCGACTTAGTTTTCTGCAACAAATTGGTTTCTGCTCAATAACTTTTGAAAGTCTCCATATCTGCAATTAATATTTGGTGTGTAGCTGTGTAATTATAAAATACAGGTCGTTCGATTTCGGTCAACGTTGCTCATTTTATGCAGGAGTTGTGGCCCCTTTTCGACTTAGTTTTCTGCAACAAATTGGTTTCCGCTCGATAACTTTTGAAAGGGTCCATGTTTGTAATTAATATTTGGTGTGTAGCTGTGTAATTATTAAATACGGGTCAAGTTCGATTTCGGTCAAGGTTGCTCATTTTATGCAGGAGTTGTGGCCCCTTTTCGACTTAGTTTTCTGCAACAAATTGGTTTCCGCTCAATAACTTTTGAAAGTGTCCATGTCTGTAATTAATATTTGGTGTGTAGCTGTGTAATTATTAAATACAGGTCAAGTTCGATTTTGGTCAAGCTTGCTCATTTTATGCAGGAGTTGTGGCCCCTTTTTGACTTATTTTCCGTCCGTCCGAAAATTGGTTTCCACTCAATAACTTTTGAAAGGGTCCATGTTTGTAATTAATATTTGGTGTTTAGCTGTGTAATTATTAAATACAGGTCTAGTTCGATTTTGGTCAACGTTGCTCATTTAATGCAGGAGTTGTGGCCCCTTTTCGACTTAATTTTCTACAACAAATTGGTTTCCGCTCAATAACTTTTGAAAGGGTCCATGTTTGTAATTAATATTTGGTGTGTCATTTTGTAATTATAAAATATAGGTCGTTCAATTTTGGTCAACGTTGCTCATTTTATGCAGGAGTTGTGGCCCCTTTTCGAATTAATTTTCTGCAACAAATTGGTTTCCGCTCAATAACTTTTGAAAGGGTCCATGTTTGTAATTAATATTTGGTGTGTAGCTGTGTAATTATAAAATACAGGTCAAGTTAGATTTCGATCAAAGTTGCTAATTTTATGCAGGAGTTGTGGCCCCTTTTCGACTTAGTTTTCTGCAACAAATTGGTTTCCGCTCAATAACTTTTGAAAGTGTCCATGTCTGTAATTAATATTTGGTGTGTAGCTGTGTAATTATTAAATACAGGTCGCCACAAAATCACATTTTTAAATTCTACTTTTAGCCGTGGTGGCCATCTTGAATTTCCGGCCGACCTGAATTTTTGCTAGGATCAACTAGACATTCAGAGCAACATTCCTAAACTTTCATGAAATTCCATCAAATAGTTTCATAGGAGTAGTCGCCACAAGATTTTCCTATATAACTCTATCTAAACAAAGATGGCCGCTGGTGGCCATGTTTGACATCCAATCAAAATGAACTTTGGTTAGGACCAACTACATGTCGTGCCAGTCATTTTGGTAAAGGTTCCACATTAATATCTCTTATGGTTTTTCAGAAGTAGTCGCCACAATAATGCATTTTTAAAATCTATTTTTAGCTGTGGCGGCAATCTTGAATTTCCAGCCGACCTGAATTTTTACTAGGATCAACTAGACATCAAGAGCAACATTCCTGTGAAGTTTCATGAAATTCCATCAAGTAGTTTCAGAGGAGTAGAAACCACAAAAAAAAAGATAACGGACAGACGGAAGACGGACGCCGCACCACAGCATAAGCTCTGCTGATCTTTGATCAGTAGAGCTAGAAATATGAAACCTTTATCTCTTGTAGTTTTTCTCTATGTAAACTCTATGTAAACAAAGATGGCCACTGCAGCGGCCATGATTGACATCCAATCAACATGAACTTTGGTTAGGACCAACTACATGATGTGCCAGTCGTTTTGGTAAAAGTTTCAAATCAATATCACTTATGGTTTTTGAGAAGTAGTCGCCACAAAGTCGCATTTTTAAAATCTATTTTTGACAGTGGTGGCCATATTGAATTTTCTACCGACCTGAAATTTTGCTAGAATCAACTAGACATCAAGAGCAATATTCCTGCCAAGTTCCATGAAATTCCATCAAGTAGTTTCAGGAGTAGAAACTACAAAAAAAAGATAACGGACAGACGGACGGACGACGGACGCCGCACCACGGCATAAGCTCTGCTGATCTTTAATCAGTAGAGCTAAAAATATGAAACCTTTATCTCTTGTAGTTTCAGAGAAGAAGATTTTTTAAAGTTCTTGCCTAAAACTCTATCTAAATCTGAACAAGGGCCAACAAGGGGCCCTAAGCTCCCAATTAAAGAACAAGAAGTCAAAGACCTTGAAGCTCTACTGATTGATTTTGATTTCAGGAAGTAGTCGCTACAAACTTGAAAATTATTATTTCGCTACAATTTTTCATTATATAACACTATGTAAACAAAGATGGCCACTGACAGCCATGTTAAACATCGAATCAAACGATTTTTGACAAGGACCAACATCATGTCATGCTGATCATTTTAGAAAAAGTCCCATATCAATATCACTTATAGTTTTCAAGAAGTAGTAGCTACAAACTTGTATTTCGAAAATCTATTTTAAGCCGTGGCGGCCATCTTGAATTTCTGGCCGACCTGAAATTTTGCAAGGATCAATAAGACATCAAGAGCAACATTCTTGTGAAGTTTCATGAAAATCCGTCAAGTAGTTTCAGAGGAGTAATCGCTACAAGTTTTCATTATATAACTCTATGTAAACAAAGATGGCCACTGGCAGCCATGTTTAACGTCGAATCAAAATAATGTTTGACTCGGATAACCATCATGTCATGCTGATCATTTTAGAAAAAATCCCATATCAATATCACTTATAATTTTCAATAAGTATTCGCTACAAACTTATTTTTTAATAATCTATTTTTAGCTGTGGTGGCCATCTTGAATTTCTGGCCTACCTGAAATTTTGCTAGGATCAATAAGACATTAAGAGCAACATTCCTGTCAAGTTTCATGAAAATCCGCCGAGTAGTTTCAGAGGAGTAGTCGCTACAAGTTTTTACTATATAACTCTATGTAAACAAAGATGGCCGCTGGCAGCCATGTTTAACGTCGAATCAAAACGATTTTTGACAAGGACCAACATCATGTCATGCTGATCATTTAGAAAAAGTCCATATCAATATCACTTATAGTTTTCAAGAGGTAGTCGCTACAAACTTGTTTTTTAAAAACCTATTTTTAGATTTGCTGCCATCTTGGATTTCACATCAACATGAATTTTTGCTAGAATCAACTAGCCTTCATGGGCAACATTTCTGTTAAGTTTCATGAAAATCCATTATGTAGTTTCAGAGGAGTAGTCGCTACAAAAAAAAGTTTACAGACGGACAGACGGACGGACGGACACCGCCCCCACGGCATAAGCTCTCAGTAAAGCTTAAAATGAACCAAGGTTTCTTATGAGAAAAAACAGCCAGGAGTTCAGTCAAACTAGTCTGGACAAAGTTTGTGTATAAGGAGCAATAACTGTGTCAAAAAAAAACATTCAACAAAAACACGGTGATGATAATTTATGTGCAACTAGACATGGTACTGATCATCGCTGCCAAGTTTCTTTAAAATCCAGCCAGGCGTTCAGGAAACTAGCCTGTACAAAGTCAGTGTATTCAAACATTTAAAGGGCCATAACTCTGCCAAAAATCATTCAACCGGAACAAGGCGACGATATGCGGAACTAGACTCGGTACTGATCATCCCTGCAATGTTTCATTGAAATCCGGCCAGGGATTCAGGAGAACTAGTCCGGACAAAGTTTGTGTATTAAAACCTATAGAGGGTGATAACTCCGCCAAAAATCTTACAGCCGGAACACGGTGATGATATGCACAATTAGGCTTGGTACTGATCATCCCTGCTTTGTTGAAATTTGGCCAGGGGTTCAGGAGAACTAGTCCGGACAATGTTTGTGTACTAAAACTTTTAAAGGGCCATGCATAACATATCATTCAACTGGACACGGTGACGGTATGCACAACTAGGCATTATACTGATCATCCATGCAAACTTTCGTTGAAATCCGGCCCAATGAAGGCCCTATCGTCTTAACGAGGCAAAATACAGCATTTTTAACTAAATCAAAGGCCACAACTCTAGTATTACTATTCCAATTTGGCTGATTGTTGAGCTTGTCCGAGCTTTCATTGATATTAGCAACCTGGTAAAGTTTTGCAAAGATCGGATGAAAAATGAAAGCCCAATCATCTTAACGAGGCAGCCTTTTTAACTAAATCAAGGGCCAGAACTCTGGTGTTACTAGTCCGATCTTGCTGGATTTTCAAACTTGTCCAAGCTTTCGTTGATATTAACAATCTGTGTAAGCTTGGTAAAGATCAAATAATAAAAGAATTGAATTGAATTGAATGTTGTTTAACAGCTCATCAACACAGTATAGGTTATTTAGAGCCGCCCCAGAGAGAGAGGAAGGATACATAGGAATCCGGGAACCGTGCCCTACTCTTATTATCGAATAGATTTTCTATGGTTCTTTAACGTGCTTGGAGGATAGACCGATACACTTTCCCTTAGCCCGGTTTACGTCCCCATCGACGAACGGGGCTAAGGGAAAGTGTCTTGCCCAAGAACACACCGACGGAACTCAGTCGCACCACGGAGGATTGAACCCGGGGCCTCCGGTTACAAATCAGCCGCGCTACCGACTGCGCCACGCCAGCCCTCAAATAATAAATGAAGGTGCTGCAGTTTTCACAAGGCAGAATATGGCATGATGAATGAAGGTGCTAGAGTGTTGACTAGACAGAAAATGGAATTTTTCAGCAAAACAAGGGCCATAACTCTGGCGTTACAAATCCGATTTGACTGGTTTTCGAAATCATCGGACTTTTTATTGGTATAAATAAACTGGCAAAGTTTCGTAAAGATAAAATACAAAATGAAGGTGCTAGAGTGTAAACAAGGCTTAATATGGCATTTTTCAGCAAAACAAGGGCCATAACTCTGGTGTTACTGATCCGATCTTAATGGTTTTCGAACTCGTCCGAGCTTTCTCCATATAAAGACACTGGCAAAGTTTTGTAAAGATCGATTAATAATGAAGTCTCTATCGCGTTACCAAGACAAAAGTTAACATAAGGACAGACGGACGGACGATGAACAATTCGCCATCACATAAAATCACTCTAACAATCAAATGACACCTCATATTACCCTGTCTCTCTCTCTCCCCCCACACCCCTCTCCAACACACACACACATACACCCAACCCCTGGGCAGACGTCAAAGATTGAAATAATAAAATTGTTTGGTATGTTGTTAATCTTTCATAAACGAGTATATATACCAAGTTATATGCAAAAGTATGAAAAATTAAAGTGTAAATAATTTTTAGCGTAGTTGACCTTTTGACACTCCTTTCCCGAGGAACCCCACTCCAGGAACATAGGAGGGAAATAGTTATACAGTATATTTCCATCAACATTACCTTCCATTTGAGACATAACAAAAAATAAATAACAAGAGGTCAATGACCTTGAAGCTTAACTGGCAGGTTCTGAAAGCTAGATCAGCATTCCTGTGGAGTTTCATGAAAATCTGTCAAGTAGTTTCAGAGTAGTCGTTACAAGTTTATGTAAACAAAGATTGCCGCTGTTTAATGTTGAATCAAAATAATTTTCAACACGGACCAACATCATGTCAGGCTAATCATTTTAAAAAATGTCCCATATCAATATCACTTATAGTTTTCAAGAAGTAGTAGCTACAAATTTGTTTTTTAAAAATCTATTTTTAGCCATGGTGGCCACCTTGAATTTCCGGCCGACCTGAAACTTTGTTTTACACATCAAGAGCAACATTTCTGTTAAGTTTCATGAAAATCCTTCGAGTAGTTTCAGAGAAGTAGTCGCTACAAGTTACTATATAACTCTATGTAAACAAAGACGGCCAAAGCGGAAGCCATGTTTAAAGGCAAATCAAAATGATTTTCGACAAGGATCAACATCATGTCATGCTGATAATTTTAGAAGAAGTCCCATATCAATATTACAGTTTTCAAGAAGTAGTCGCTACAAACTTGTCTTTTAAAAACCTATTTTTAACCGTGGCGGCCATCTTGAATTTCCGGCCGACCTGATATTTTGCTACGATCAACTAGAAACGAAGAGCAACATTCATGTGAAGTTTCATGAAAATCCGAAAAGTAGTTTCAGAGGAGTAGTCGCTACAAGTTTTCACTATATTATTCTATGTAAACAAAGATGGCCACTGCCAGCCATGTTTAATGTCGAACCAAAATGATTTTTGACAAGGACCAACATCATGTCATGCTGATCATTTAAGAAAAAGTCCCATATCAATATCACATACAGTTTTCAAGAAGTAGTCGCTACAAATTTGTTTTTTAAAAATCTATTTTCAGCTCTGGTGGCCATCCTGACTTTCGGATCGACCTGAAATTTTCCTAGGATCAACTAGAAATCAAGAGCAATATTTCTGTGAAATTCCATGAAAATCTGTCAAGTAGTTTCAGAGGAGTAGTCGCTACATGCTTTTACTATATAACTCTATGTAAACAAAGATGGCCACTGGCAGCCATGTTTAATGTCTAATCCAATGATTTTCGACAAGGACCAACATCATGTCATGTTGATCATTTAAGAAAAAGTCCAATATCAATATCACTTATAGTTTTCAAGAAGTAGTCGCTACAAACTTGTTTTTTAAAAGTCTATTTTTAGCTGTGGCAGCCATCTTGGATTTCACATCAACATGTATTATTTTTGCTAGGATCAACTAGACTTCATGGGCAATATTTCTGTAAAGTTTCATGAAAATCCATCCAGTAGTTTCAGAGGAGTAGTCGCTACAAAAAAAAGTTTACGGACGGACAGACGGACGGACGGACAAACGACACACCACGGCATAAGCTCTGCAATATGGCATCTTGCCTAAGGTGACGTGTCTTTCAAATGACCTTCATTGTGATAAAATCAAGGGTTGATGCAACATCAAGTACCTTTGTCTGCATTCAAAAGGGTAGCGTTCATAGTTTTCATAAAAGGAGCTAAATGCAAATATTGATGAATGGACAGACATTACCATTCCATAGACCAGATTCGGTTAAAAAACAGACCATATCAGCTTGTTATTTCATTATGCTAAATATAGGCTTTACTTATAGACAGTGTCCCTTTAAAAGGTTAATTTCATACTGAACATGTTTAGTGTGCAAAAATGTCCACTATTATAATTTGGAAGTATCATATGAAATAAACACTGTTTTTTTGCTCTCACAAATGACATTTTAATCTAAGCATATATCCTGTTTTATCATGAATGTGTCATCACAAATTAATGCTGGTATTTGCTTGTTGATGCAATGAAATAGTTTTAAAGGTCAGGGTCAGGTTTGAGTATAAAAACTCCAGCATGGCCCTTTTTCTAATCATTATGCTATCGAAGAGGCTTAATCACAAATTTCTAAATCATATATTTAGCATTTTAAAGCATTTGTAAACTCAAAATTTGGCATGTAAATACATTAAACATTACTCTGTACGGATATAACAAAACAATTGTATCATGTATTTATTTTCTATACAAAAACATTTTGAACTGAATCAAATTAGATGTTGTTAACGGCTCATTATAGGTTATTTACAGGCACCCAGAGAGAGGGGAAGGATACATAAAATAATGATCAGCTTGTCTACTGTATTGGTTTTTAATCTAAGCATATGGGAAAATGTCAGTGCATATTAAAACAAGAGCTGTCAGAGAGCAGCGCAGCTCGACTATTCGATTTTTTCAGAGAATAATAAATTATATAATTTGTATATACCATCAGAAAACAAAGCTAAAACAATGTGAGGTGGCGTTGGGGTATGGGTCTTGTATAGAAACTCGGGCTGATATAAAATTATGTGAAATTTTATTATTTTTATCAGTTTTAATCCAAAATTGCTGTCATTTTAAAGAAACTTGTCGTCGAAAGGCAACTCGGGGAGGGGTGGGGGGGGGGGGGGGTGGTCGGGGGAGGGCAACATAGCTATATGTGTAAGAATTGACCAAAACAACACAGAAGTATGAAAAATATATATATATCGAGTTTCGAGTGGGGGGAGGGAGGGGGAGTGTGGGGGGAGAGGCAGGGGGTGGGGAAACAACACAGAAATATGTAAATTAAAAATCAAGTTTTGAGCGAGGGGGTGGGGGGGTGAGAGGTGGGGGGTGGGGGAAGGCAACATATATATGTGTAAAAAGCTATGTGTAAGAATTGACTAAAACAACACAGAAATACATGGAAAAAAAAAAACGAAAAAAAACAAGAGCATCAAGAATTACACGGCAATCCATAGCCCTACCAGCCCAGACAAACATTTCCCAGACATTTTCTATGATGAGGTCAAAGATCAAGGTCAAGGTCACAATGACCTTATTTACACCGCTATCCCAAGATGTATTCACATACCAAGTTTGGTGTCTCTAAGTGTTATAGTATTGAAAATGCAGTCCGGACAAGCATTTTCTATCACAGAGGTCACAGGTCAAGGTCACAATGACCTTATTTTGGTATGGGACACACCTCTATCCCAAGATGTATTCACATACCAAGTTTGGTATCTCTAAGTGTTATAGTATTCAAAATACGGTCCGGACAAGCATTTTCTATGACAGACGTCACAGGTCAAGGTCACAATGACCTTATTTTGGTATGCGACACACCGCTATCCCAAGATGTATCCACATACCAAGTTTGGTATCTCTAAGTGTTGTAGTATTGAAAATACGGTCCGGACAAGCATTTTCTATGACATATGTCACAGGTCAAGGTCACAATGACCTTATTTTGGTACGCGACACACCGCTATCCCAAAATGTATTCACATACCAAGTTTGGTATCTCTAAGTGTTATAGTATTGAAAAAACGGTCCTGACAAGCATTTTCTATGACAGAGTTCACAGGTCAAGATCAATGTAACAATGACCTTATTTTGGTACGCGACACACCGCTATCCCAAGATGTATTCACATACCAAGTTTGGTATCTCTAAGTGTCTAGTATTGAAAAAACTGTACCGACAAGCATTTTCTATGACAAAGGTCACAGGTCAAGGTCAAGGTCACAGTGACCTTATTTTGGCACGCGACACGCCACTATCCCAAGATGTATCCAAATAACAAGTTTGGTATCTCAAGGTCTTTTAGTATTAAAAATATGGCCCGGACATGCATTTTCAGAACATTTTCTATGACAGAGGTCACAGGTCAAGGTCACTGTGACCTTATTTTGGTTTGCCACACACCGCTATCCCAAGATGTATTCAAATACCAAGTTTGGTATCTCTAAGTGTTATAGTATTGAAAATACGGTCCGGACAAGCATTTTCTATGACAGAGGTCACAGCTCAAGGTCACAGTAACATTTTTTTGGTACGCAACACACCTCTATCCCAAGATGTATCCACATACCAAGTTTGGTAGCTAAAAGTCTTATAGTATTGAAAATATGGCCTGGACAAGCATTTCGGAAGGACGGACGGACGGAAGGTCGGACGGACGGAAGAACGGACAGGGTGCAAAACCTATAGTCCCCCCGTCCAAAAGTTTCAAGGGGGGTGAGAGGCGGCAGGGTGGGGGGCGGGGGGGTTGGGGACAACATATATGTGTAAGAATTGACTAAAACAACACAGAAATACGTAAAAAAAAAGAAAAGAAAAAAGTCTGGAGGGGTGGAGGGTGTGGAGGGAGTGGGGCGGGGGATGGAGGAGGAGCCGGGGGGTGGAGGGAGTGGGTGCGGGGATGAAGGAGGGAGCCCATGCCCCAATATGGGTGAAGTATGAATAAGATGCATAATGCTATAAGAAATCCCAAACCAAAATTATAGATATATACATGCTTACATGCAAACCTACATCTGCCTTTATTGCACATTTTATGGGCCATCACAATTTGCAGAAGACAAAATTACTTACCCAACCCTTTACAGCATATTATAAGGAAACCAATTCCCAAATTTAGTTCAGCTAGGACAAGAAATGTAAGAGATATAGACCTGTAAACACAGATTACATGCAAAATTTCATGTGAAACAGACACATTTTAAGGGCAAATTTTGATGTGAAATGGGACACATTTTTGGGTTCCATGGGAGCCCAGGGGTTACAGGAACCAAAATTACTTATGCAGCCCTTAAGATAATGCTATAGGGAAGCCCATGGCCAAATCTGGTTGTGCTAGGATAAGAAATGTAAGAGATATAGACTTGTAAACACAGCTTACATGCCTTACAAACCTTGATGTGGGACGCCGACGCCGGGGTGATTACATAAGCTCTCTTATTCTTCGAATAGTTGAGCTAATTAATTTTATGTTCTCTGCTACTTTGGTCAGTTCAGTGGCTGGAGGTTATAAATGAAATTTGAACATTCTACTCCCAAGGACAAAAACGTTATAATACAATATGTTGACGCCGTCGAGCCCGCCAACATAAGCGGCGCCTATGTCTCGCGTTTTTTCACCATACACACACACATACAGGAGAAAAACATATTATACACTGTAATCCCTTCATCAAAATTTTCGTTTGAGACATAATTAAAAATAATAATTGACCATACATGTGATACCTCACGGCGTGAGATGAAATCTCATGGAATTCCAACCCTCCTCCCGGCCCCACGGAATTGTGTGAAAAACTCCCGTAAAACTGCTAAAATAGATTTTTCGCGAAAATCATCGGTCCATTTCCTTTGTTTGGTATATGTTTGTTGATGTTATTGTCTCGCGACTCGCGAGATCGTCACGTGACATACCTGGATTTGACCTGGGTCAATAGCCTGGGGGGGAAGTGGGTGAAACTGTTATTTGCAAACTGTTTATTGGCTTAATTGATCTTATCAAAGGATTAGCTGCACACTTTAGAGGTATATAATCAAGGTAAGTTTCAAATCAATATCATAACTTGTGATAATGTCTAAGCGTCCGTTATCTCCTGATGCTGAGGCATCGCCCCGTTCTAACAGACGAGGAAGTATATCACAATGTTCAATTCAAGTTGGATAGCGGATTTTCCGTGGATTAGTAAAAGTTCAAATATTTTGCGTGTTTGCAACTAAGTTTAGGACAGTTAGGACAGTTAGTGGAAGTTCACTGTGTTAAAGTTAGGGTTGTGAGTGTGTTCTAGAGATGACACTTATATTTATAGTGTTAGATCACCTTACATGTTTATCATTGGTTATTAAATAAAATATTGTTTAAAAATTGTTTTTATTTATTCTTGTTATCTCCCCTGACATCAATGAAGAGACTTGTTTAAAAGTGTATTTTTAGCTAATCGTTTATAGAATTTGGGTAAAAAATACTGCTCACGCACTAAAAAATAGCCCGCGAAAAAAACTCCCAGATTTTTACATGAATTTCCCTTAAAAAAAACACTAAACTCCCAGATTGAGGTCCTAAAAGTATCACATGTATGATTGACCCCCTGTTACCCTCTCCCACCACCCACCCCCTCCAACCCAGGGAAGATGTCCGAGTTTTAAATAATAAATCATTTGACATGCTGTGTATCTCTTTCATATTTGACATGCTGTGTATCTCTTTCATAGACGACTATTATACCAATTAATGTGCAAAAGCATGGAAAAATGACACTGTAATTGAATTATTAGTGTATTTTATGCCCCTTCCCTAAGACCGCACTGATGACGTAGGAGGAAACAAATGTTTACAGTGTCATTTGACAGATAATTACAAAAACAAAACAAAATCGTAGCATGAAATCACCCCACCCCACACACCCCCACACCCCCCCCCACACACCCCCACCCTTGGGCCCCCGGGCAGAGTTTGAGTTTCCGAAATAATAAACTATGACTTACTTTTTAGAATATCTAATGTTGTAATAATTTCGGTGGAATGTATATTTTCAAAACACATGACAGGGCCTATGATTTCATCGTATTTTTTTATATAAAACATGCCATTTAGTGCATTTCTTTGAATTTATCGTGCAAACCACAGTAATAACACACGAAGACTTTATCTTTATTCGGATCTATGTGTTTTATGTGGTTTTGGTTTGTTCTGTTCACTCGAACGGCATCTGAAGTGCATATGAAATTCACAATTTCATTGATTAAATTTAGTTGATCTTCTCATGAATACTGATTAGATGAAAGGTCGATCTGATGTGACCTCCAAGGCAGTGTTGTCAGATCCTAAAGCTGAGAGTATCAAAGTGTAATTAGGATATGATTTTAATGAGATTGGATACAGATAGGATGAAATATGAAGGCCCTATCGTCTTAATGAGGTAAAAGTTAACGGACGACGGACAACTCGCCATCCCATAGGCTCTGCTGGCTTTTGGCTAAAAAGGCTCTTATATCAAGAGTCTTCATCATAAAATTCCCATCTTTTAAAAAATTGCAAAAAAATCCAGAAAAAAACAACGCCCACAACAGAAATTTAAACCCTTGACCCATGCTAACAATTTAAACAAGAGGCCTTAGTTCTAATTTGGTATGGTTATTTAGGGACTTGAGGCACAACAATTATATACAAGAAATCCGTGGATTCACATGTCTCGCCTAACGGGGGCTGGCCTTAAAAATAAAAAGGTCAATGATGCTTAAATGAAAGTTTGTAAACATTTTAGTAACTAAAAACAATCGAGTTTGCCGTTTGCTGAGGTGACATTTAAGTGCATTTGTTTAAAAACAAAATGCCATTCTATTAAAAACAAGAGGCCCAAGAGAGCCTGTGGATGCTCTACTGGCTAAAACAGCTCTTATATCAAGGGTTGTCGACATAAAATTCCAATCAGTAGTTTTTTCAAAACATTGCAAAAACAACAGGGATAGGATGGTCTTAGATCGCTCACCTGGTAATCTTGGGCAATAAGTCTGCTGTGTCTATTCTGGCATGGGCATTTTTTAATTTGTCCCACTTTCTTCTATGAATGAAATTTCATAAAAATTGGGGGTTTATATTAACATTCTAAACAAATATGGTAAAGATCAGATAAAAAATGAAGTAACTACAGATTTAACAAAGGAAAATACAATATAGCATTTTGTCAACAAATAAAGGGCCATAACCTGTCATTACTAACTAGATCTAGCTGTTTTTCGAACTTGTCCAAAATTTCACTGATATACCATGCTTTGCACAACTAGACATCATACTGAGGCTTCCTGCCAAATTTTGTAGAAATCCAACAAGCCGTTTAGGAGGAGTAGTGCCGACAAGAAATTTAAAGTAAAAATGTCAAAGTGCCATAACTCCGTCATCAATCAGCAAACTGGAACAAAAGCGCGATATGCACAACAAGACATCTTACCAATGCTTCCTGCCAAGTTTCATCTAAATCCAACAAGGCGTTTAGGAGGAGTAGCGCCGACAAGAAATTTAAAAAAAAAATGTCAAAGGGCCGTAACTCCATCAAAAATCAACGAACCGGGAAAAAAATGCAATAGGCACAGAAATGCTTCCTGCTAACATGGCGTTAACAATGCAATAGGCACAGCAATGCTTCCTGCTAACACGGCGTTAACACCAAAAAAAAAAATTGAAACAAAATAATAATGAAATAATTTTTTTAAAAAAAAGAAAAAAAAAAAAAAGATTTAAAACAAAAAAATCAATAAATCAATTACTAATAATAAAAAAAAAAGGCAAAACATCTCATAAAGTTTGGTAAAGATCAGATGAAAAATGAAAGCCCTATCGTATTAACGAGGCAAAATATAGCATTTTTAACTAAATCAAGGGCCATAATCTGCTGTTATTGGTCCGATCTGGCTGGTTTTCGAACTTGTACAAGCTTCCATTGATATTAACAATCTGGTAAAGTTTGGTAAAGATCGGATGAAAAATGAAGGCCTTTGGCCAGTAGAGCTAAAAATCATCAGCTCCAAAAAGTAGGTCAAAGTCATAGATGAAATCCAGGCATCCAAAAAAAAGATGCACTACCGAAGACACAACTATGTCAAAATAGAAAATGTTTTCTTCCAAAGATTAAGCTATAAATTAGGTTTAAAACATCTAGTGCATAATTCTAGTGCATGAGAAAGTGATGTAAATGTAACAATTAAAGTTATCTGCCTTTGCGTGGATGTTGAAGGTCACATCCACATTTGCTTTGTCACGTTGCAATGTACCACTCAAGATACAACTATAAGCAAAGTTTGAAAGGTCTTAGTGCATACAGTTTGTGAAAAAGTGACCTAAACGCCAAAGTTGAAGGTAAAAATTATAAGGTTATCTGCCCTTGCTTGAAGGTTCAAGGTCACTTCCACATTTGCTTTGTCACGTTGTGATGTACCACTCAAGATAAGCAAAGTTTTAAAGGTCTAGTGCATAGTTTGTGAAAAAATGACCTAAACATAAAAGTTGAACCTAAAAATTATTAAGTTATCTGCCCTTTGCTTGGAGGGTCAAGGTCACTTCCACATTTGCTTTGTCACGTTGCCATGTACCACCCAAGATACAATTATAAGCAAAGTTTGAAAGGTCTAGAGCATACATTTTGTGAAAAAGTGACCTAAACGCAAAAGTTGAACCTAAGAATTAGTAAGTTATCTGCCCTTTGCTTGGAGGGTCAAGGTCACTTCCACATTTGCTTTGTCACGTTGCGATGTACCACCCATGATACAACTATAAGCAAAGTTTAACAGGTCTAGAGCATACAGTTTGTGAGAAAATGACCTAAACGCAAAACTTGAATGTTGCCGCCGCCGGAAAAGCAATTACTATGTCTCATTTTTTTCTTCGAAAAGGCGAGACAAAAATGAGTTTTGACTGCCAGTAGAGGGGCCCCTTTATGCAGGTGGTCAAAACTCATTTTATATAATTATTGTGCCTTGAGTCCCGCACTAAATTAGAACTAGAGGTTGTTTTTAGTAAAAACAGATGTCTCTCTAAATGGAGAAAGGGCCATAAATCCGCCAAAAATCATTCAAATAGAACACGACGAAGAGATGTGCAACTAGGCTTGATAATGGTCATTCCTACCAAGATTCATGGAAATCTGGCCAGGGGATTAGGAGAAGTAGTAAGCTTGTGTATTAAAACCTTTAAAGGGCTATCAATCCACCAAAAATTATTCAACTGGAACACGACAATGGTATACGCAATTAAGTTTCATTGTAAGCCGAATGGTGGTTGAGGAGAACTAGTCCAGACAAAGTTTGTGTATTAAAACGTTTAAAGAGCCACAACTCAAATATCATTCAACCGATACACGAAATGCGCAACTAAATTTGGTACTGACCATTCTTGCCAAGTTTCATCGAAATCCAGCCAGGGTTCAGGAAAACTAATCTGTACAAAGTTATTGTATTAAAACCTTTAATTTGGTACAAATCATTCTAGCCAAGTTTCATGGAAATCCAGCCAGGGTTCGGGAAAACTAATCTGTACAAAGTTAGTGTATTAAAATCTTTAAAGGGACATAATTCTGTCAAAAACATTCAACCGGAACACGATGATAGGCGCAACTAGGCCTGGTACTCATCATCTCCGCCAAGATTCACTGAAGTCTGTCCAGGAGTTCAGAAGAGACTAGTCTGGACAAAGTTTGTGTATTAAAACCTTTAAAAGGCCATAACTCCACCAAAAATCATTCAACCAGAACACCGGGATAATATGCATAACTAGGCTTGATACTGATCATCTTTGCCAAGTTTCTTTGAAATCCGGCCAGGGGTTCAGTAGAAAAAAGTCTGAACAAAGTTGGTGTATTAAAACCGTTAAAGGGCCATACCTCTGTCAAAAATCATTCAACCGGAACAGGGCGACGATATGCGCAAATAGGCTTAGTACTGATCATCCCTGCAAAGTTGAAATCTGGCAAGGGGTTCAGGAGAACTAGTCCAGACAATGTGTACTAAAACCTTTCAAGGGCCATAACTCCGCCAAAAATTATTCAATCGTAACGCGAGAATGATACGTACAACTAGGCCTGGTACTGATCATCCCAAAAAACTTTCGTTGAAATTCATCCAGGAGTTCAGAAGAGACTTATCTGGACAAAGTTTGTGTATTAAAACTTTTAAAGGGCCATAACTCCGCAAAAAACATTCAACTGGAACATAGCGACGATATGCACAAATAGGCATGAGACTTGGGGGCATCATTGTTAACATTTACATCTCGGTATCATTATACAATGTGATTCCTTTACTATTTATTATAAACGTATAAATACTGTTCACTTACATAATATACACCTTGGTGTGTTCAGGAATTATCATCTTCATTTCTTAAAATGCACTTAAACCGCATTATTTGATAGATTTCCACATTAGCAACTGACAATCTTACAGGAGGCGGCCATGTTTATTGTTGTTGTTGGCACCGGTAAAGGTCTGGTAGTAATTTATCGCTCTATATATTAATCTGGTTTAATACCACCAATTCCTGTTATAGTAATGATGTAACTTTGCAACCTAGTTGATATTATTCATTGTTTAAATGCTTAGTTATAAAATAATCTCCACATTTTGGTCACAGTAGCCAAGTTCCATAGCGTTGGTTTAGCCTGCTCACTTCAAAGTATTTGTCTACGATGTTTGTGATAAATAAGGCACAGTTATATCATTCTTTTCGTAATTCAACAAGGAATGTATTCATATACGTCTGCACCATGTTAAAACATGTTTTACTTACTTATTGGCAAACAATGGTGATCGATGGTCTGTTGAGGCCCAGTGAGTCTGAATCCTTGCTTGGTCACCGGTCTCCAATTTCATTGGCTACCGGTGGACTAGATAATTTCGATTGGATTATTCAGAAACACCTCAAGGGTATATATAGCGCGTCTGTCAATCAAAAGTCAGTTCTCTCAGAGGTTCCTTTGGCGGGTTTATTTGAAATCCAGTCTTCAGGTGACTGGTGATATTGTACCTGTTATTTAGAAGCCTGTGCTTATCTGAAATTCTGTGGTTATTTCAAATCTAGTCTTAAAGGTGACTAGTGATTTCTATTTATTTATTCTCGTCCGTCGAAATAAGTACTGATTTACTCTTGGGTCGTTTTCAGTATAGATAAAATATCGCCATTTTATTGAAATATCGGTTATTTTTGCTCTTGTATTAATTAAGAGCTGACTACAAAAAGTTCAGGTAATATTGTTTAAATACTTTGAACACTAGATCTAGTTAAAGAATAAATATGTTACTTCATGTTGACTTCATGTTATTATTAAAAAGCCGCCGGTCATTACAATTTTGGTGTCGGAAGTGGGATGTCTTTGTGCCGAAAGAAACAAGAGGTCAATGACCTTGAAGCTCTACTGATTGATTTTGATTTCAGGAAGTAGTCGCTACAAACTTGTTTTTTGAAAATTTATTTTTATCAATTAGACATCAAGAGCAACATTCCTGTGAAGTTCATGAAAATCCGTCAAGTAGTTTCAGAGGAGTAGTCGCTACAAGTTTTCATTATATAATTCTATGTAAACAAAGATGGCCGCTTACAGCCATGTTTAACATCTAATCAAAATGATTTTTGACAAGGACCAACATCATGTAATGCTGATCATTTTAGAAAAAGTCCCATATCAATATCACATATAGTTTTCAAGAAGTAGTCGCTACAAACTTGAATTTAAAAAATCTATTTTTAGCTTTGGCGGCCATCTTGGATTTCACATCAACATGAATTTTTGCTAGGATCAACTAGACTTCATGGGCAACATTTCTGTATCAAGTCCCATATCAATATCACTTATAGTTTTCAAGAAGTAGTCGCTACAAACTTGCATTTTGAAAATCTATTTTTAGCCATGGCGGCCATCTTAAATTTCCGGCCGACCTGAAATTTTGCTAGGATCAATTAGACATCAAGAGCAACATTTCTGTGAAGTTTCATGAAAATCCGTCAAGTAGTTTCAGAGGAGTAGTCGCTACAAGTTTTCATTATATAACTCTATGTAAACAAAGATGGCCACTGGCAGCCATGTTTAATGTCGAATCAAAATAATGTTCAACTCGGATAACCATCATGTCATGCTGATCATTTTAGAAAAAGTCCCATATCAATATCACTTATAGTTTTCAAGAAGTAGTCGCTACAAACTTGTATTTTGAAAATCTATTTTTAGCCATGGCGGCCATCTTGAATTTCCGGCCGACCTGAAATTTTGCTAGGATCAATTAGACATTAAGAGCAACATTCCTGTAAAGTTTCATGAAAATCCGCCAAGTAGTTTCAGAGGAGTAGTCGCTACAAGTTTTTACTATATAACTCTATGTAAACAAAGATGGCCTGGCAGCCACGTTTAACGTCGAATCAAAACGATTTTTGATAAGGACCAATATCATGTCATGCTGATCATTTTAGAAAAAGTCCCATATCAATATCACTTATAGTTTTCAAGAAGTAGTCGCTACAAACTTGTATTTTGAAAATTTATTTTTAGCCGTGGCGGCCATCTTGAATTTCCGGCCGACCTGAAATTTTACTAGGATCATTTAGACATCAAGAGCAACATTCCTGTGAAGTTTCATGAAAATCCGTCAAGTAGTTTCAGAGGAGTAGTCGCTACAAGTTTTCATTATATAACTCTATGTAAACAAAGATGGCCGCTGGCAGCCATGTTTAACGTCAAATCAAAACGATTTTCGACAAGGACCAACATCATGTCATGCTGATCATTTTAGAAAAAGTCCCATATCAATATCACTTATAGTTTTCAAGAAGTAGTCGCTACAAACTTGAATTTAAAAAATCTATTTTTAGCTTTGGCCGCCATCTTGGATTTCACATCAACATGAATTTTTGCTAGGATCAACTAGACTTCATGGGCAACATTTCTGTAAAGTTTTATGAATATCCATCCAGTAGTTTCAGAGGAGTAGTCGCTACAAATAAAAGTTAACGGACAGACGGACAGACGGACGGACAGACGGACGGACGGACGACGGACGCCGCACCACGGCATAAGCTCTGCTGATCTCTGATCAGTAGAGCTAAAAACGAAGGACACTGAAATAACATGTTCAAAGAAAATGAATTTCAGCGCATAAAAGAATTACAATAAAAAAAATAATCTGATATTTCACTTATTAAAGGGATAGTACCATTATCTGAATTGATCACAATGGCGAATAATTCCGATTCTGAGATTGAATTTAATATTATAACTGAAAATGACACTGCCTAGTCTGAGAGTGAAAATGAAAGACACCAAGAACAGGACCTGGAACGTGCATCTAACAATGCTCGTAACAATTCACCAGACCTTCCGCCTAAACCTGAGAGAGCTCAAACGCCACCCAGAAGAGAGGCCTATATTCCAAATAGGCAAAGTAAACCATTTGACCATCCATCCGATAGCGAGCATGACTGCATGTATTTAAGTGATCGATCCACTGACCGTCACCGTCGACCCCGTAGAAGGCATTCCAGGCCTAGTGGTCATCGATCGTCTAGTTACCATAGACAACCGATGATTAGACGTTACCACAGAAGTCCATCTCCGTACCCAGGTAGACACGATCTCCGTATCCAGGTAGACACCAATCTCCATATCCAGGGAGACACCAATACCATAGTTACCGATACAGATACGATCAGAACCAAAGCAACCAAGCTTGTGACAATGATACATCATTTTCATCTGGCTACCATGGTTAGCGTGAGTACCATTCCCAACATGCAACTGCAGATGACCATAGAGTTGATTCACCCCTTCCGCCAAATAGACGACTCACACCATCATGGATCAATGTCAAGCTTAAAACCAGAGCCTTATTCGGGAAACGAAAGTTGGGAAGAATACCATTCTCACTTTGAAGACTGTGCCAAGCTTTGTCATTGGGACACTCGAAACAGAGTATTGTTTCTTGCCACCAGCTTGAGAGGCCAAGCCCGTGCCTTTTACATGAGCTTGGACCAATATGAGAGACGTGATTATCACACCCTGGTCAGTAAAATGCACCAAAGGTTTGGTAGCAGCACACATGCAAGTAAATGGCTTAACCTGTTAGAAAATCAGCAGCGTAAACCAAATAAAAGTATCACGGCTTTATGCGACCACATTCGGCAGCTGGCTAAGAAGGCATATTGTCAGTTGGATAGTAAGGCTCAAGATGCCATAGCCCTCAATCAGTTGTACAAAATCATTCCTATCGACATGAAATGCCGCTGCATGGACAATGAATGTACGACAATCTTAGATGCAGCTGAAGTATTAGAGCGGAAGAAGCCATCATGGGGGACAATAATAAACCTCCCAGAGGTAACGTGCGTGTCATTGATACCACTGGGGTTGACCCAGGAATTTCTAGTCTGTTACAGAAATTGGATTCCAGGTTAGAGAGACTCGAGAGTGTATCTCTAGCTCGCCATGCTAATTCCGGTAAACCAGATCAAAGTTCCCGACGATGCTTTGCATGTAACTCACCTGACCACCTGTACAGAGACTGTCCAAGAAAATGGCAACAAAATAATCAATTCCGCCCATCCAATGGACCCCAACAAAACAGACAAGCAGTGACGCAATCATCCCCAGTACAGGGAAACGAGCAAATGTCGACTCGGTAGGCCATGAGCCGACACATGATAGTGATAGGCCTATCGATGATCAACAAAAGGACTCTGTCAGAACAGGCCATATTATTGAAAAGAAATGGGATAATGGTTTTTATACAAAGGGGACTGTGTTTGGCCGACTGAATTTTTGATTGACAATGGATCAACTGCCTCAATTTTTTCATTACAGATATATAACAAAATCCCTGAAGAACAAAAACCCACCATAGAACCCTTTAACACCCCCGTTCTTGATTCTAGTGGAAATAAGATCACTATGCTCGGAATTGTAACTATAAACATAGCTTTAGAAGGACATTATTTTGAACATTTCGTCATAGTATGTGAAATTGGACAAGACGGTATAATTGGTCAAGATTTTCTTCTCAAGTTTGCCGAAAACATAAACTATAAGACTGGTAAAATAGTGACAAAGTATAACGAAATAAAGCGTTGGGTAGGTAGTGAAAAGTCTGTTACCTGTAGGGTGTTGGTCAGAAAAACAACTGTTGTCCCCGCGAATTCAGCTGTATGGTTGCATGTTGAAATACCCGATTCTGATAAACTGACAATGTATGGTTTAACTGAACTCCTGCAAATGTCTTCTGAACAGATTGGTATGGTTCCCGGCATTGTTAAAACCGAAACAGATGTAAAAGTGAACTTTGTCAATTACTCCGATAAAGAGGTTAAGTTGTTTGCAAAACAAGCTATTGGTACATGTGAAGCATATAAAGATAACGAACAAAATAAGGATGGTGTTTCAAAATTTAAAAAATAACATTTCGGTTAATAAGAAACTTTTACCGGAACATTTGCATGACCTGTTTCAAAGAAGTTCTGAGCATCTAGATGTATCCGAAAACTCTTGGAACAATTAAAAGAACTTCTTATTGAGTACCAAACTGTATTCGCCA
Organism: Cyrtodaria siliqua; assembly: GCA_037043455.1. NCBI lineage: Eukaryota > Metazoa > Mollusca > Bivalvia > Adapedonta > Hiatellidae > Cyrtodaria > Cyrtodaria siliqua. Next base: position 190,459 of record JAWPHD010001598.1, on the reverse strand, counting down.
AATCATCTGATGACCTTGGACGGTGTGATAGAGTACAACACAGAATTAATACTGGTAATGTCATACCAGTGCGTCAACCACCCAGACGGCAACCTATAGGTAAGCGTCAAGCTGAGAGGGAAGAAATATATAAAATGCTAGACAAAGGTGTAATAGAACCTTCCAATAGCTCATGGAGTTCGCCGGTTGTCCTTGTAACAAAAAAAGATGGCAGTATACGATTTTGCGTTGACTACAGGGTCCTCAACGATGTTACGGTAAAAGATGCCTACCCTCTCCCAAGTGTTGATGAGTGCTTAGATGTACTGTCAAAGTCCAAGTGGTACAGTTCTATGGACTTGAACTCAGGGTTCTGGCAGGTTGGCATGGCCCTCTCAGACCGCCAAAAGACCGCATTCGCAACCAACCTCGGCCTTTTTCAGTAGACAGTCATGCCCTTTGGATTGGCCAATAGTCCTTCAACTTTCGAACGATTAATGGAAGACGATTTGAAAGGTTTACAGTGGATTGAATTGCTGTTGTACATGGATGATATTATTTCTCCAAGCAACACTATCTCTGAAGGGTTACACAGATTACGAAATATCTTGCTGGAAGCAAACCTATCACTTAAAGCGTCCAAATGTATGTTTTTCCAAAAACAAGCCAAGTTTCTTGGACATGTAGTTTCAGAACAAGGCGTGTCCACCGATCCAGCTAAAATCTCGGCTGTCAAAGATTGGCCAGTACCAAAGTCAGTCAAAGAAACCAGGAGCTTTTTGGGTCTTTGTTCATACTACCGTCGCTTTGTACAAGGTTTTGTTGCTATCGCCAGACCTCTACACAAACTGTGTAATAAGGGAGTTAAATTTGTGTGGAACGATGATGCAAACAGAGCATTTGAACTCTTAAAAGAATCTCTCATAAGTGCCCCGATTCTAGCATATCCGTTACCTGATACTCCTTTTATACTTGACACTGATGCAAGTGACAAAAGTGTTGGAGCTGTACTGTCCCAAAAACAAGGCGATTCAGAGAGAGTTACTGCCTATATGAGTCAGTCTTTAAACAAACATGAACAATCCTACTGTACCACTCGAAAAGAATTACTGGCTGTAGTAAAGTCTTTAAGGACATTTCATTCATACCTTTATGGTCAACCAACCCTGTTAAGGACAGATAATGCTGCTGTAAACTGGCTTAAACAATTGAAAAGACCGTCAGGTCAGATTGCGAGATGGGTTCAAGAACTAGAGAATTATAATCTCACTATCATACATCACGCTGGTCTTAAGCATTCAAACGCTGATGCCCTATCGCATAGGCCATGTCGGGTATGCCAGCGACAAGAGAATCTTAATTCTTCGGAAAGTGATGAAGAATCCGAAACAGTTGATTCTTTAACAAAGGTCTCACACGATGTTCCAAGTTCTAGTTCCGGCATTCGAGTTATACAGTCTGGAAATGACCAAACATTAAACCGATCGTTCCTGGATGGTTGGAGCACAAGCGATTCAATACAAGGACAAAATCAAGAGCCCGCAATTGCTCCTTTACTAGCAGATAAAGAGAGCAATGCTAGTCGTCCGGCATGGGATCAAGTGTCTGCTGGCTCGTCATTTTTGAAAACTTTGTGGTGCCAATGGGATCGCCTGTGAATGATAGGCCTACTACACCACACGTTTTTGGACACCGAATTAGAGCAGGATGTGCACTTGCTAATCGTGCCCGCGTGCAAGCAAAATGATAACATTCAGTATTTTCACGATATTCCAACAGCTGGCCACTTGGGATCTGATAAAACCCTACACCGTGTCAAACAATCGTTCTATTGGCCAGGCATGAAAGACGCGATCGTCAGATATTGTAACACATGAGACCAATGTGTAGCCCGTAAATCAACATCTGCTTCCAAGGCCCCATTACGACAATTCCTAGTAGGTGAGCCCATGGAAAAAGTAGCTATTGACATACTTTGCCCATTACCCGTCACCAATAAAGGCAACAAGTACATTTTAGTACTTGTTGATTGCTTCACAAAATGGACAGAGGCCTATGCAATACCCAACCAAGAGACCCAGACCATCGTAGCAATCCTTGTTAACGAGTTTATATGTCGTTTTGGTACACCTTTGCAAATCCTGAGTGACCAGGGTTCAAACTTCACGTCTGCTCTTTTCAAAAAGTCTGCAGCTTTTTACATATCGATAAGGTTCAGACAAGCAGTATGAGACCCCAGGCCAATGGCAGTGTCGAGCGATTTAATCGTACGTTATTATCGATGCTGACCATGTACTGTCAAGAAGACCAGCATGATTGGGACAAGTATATGCCACAGCTGCTTATGGCTTATCGTGCTTCTGTACATTCGAGTACTGGAATAAGTCCGAACAAAATGGTGTTCGGCAGGGAGGTCACACTGCCAATAGAAGCCGTCATAGGCAAGCCAAGAGATGAAACAGAATCTCCTGATTCTTTGACTTCTATACAGTATGTCCAGGAACTACGCGTTTCTTTTTCCAAAATGCATGAACTTGCCAGGAAATCACTGAAGTTAAATTCTGAATACCAGAAAAGACTTGATTTAAGAGCGAAAAAACGGTCGTTGCGCCCTGGGCAACCAGTATGGTTGTATTACCCGAATCGCCGTGTTGGTGTGTGTTCAAAATTAACATCGAAATGGAAGGGACCTTATGTTATAACCAAACAGCTTGATGATGTTATGTATTTGGTGAAAAGTTCACCAAAACAGAGAGCCAAGGTCTATCACATCGACAGGTTGCTACCATACAACGGTAGAAACCCACCACGGTGGAAAGTATCAGTAACCAGTATAAAATAAAACATTAACTGGTACTGTGATGTTAGGACAGTTAAAGTGCTTATTACAGTTTAATAAGCAAGTTGTTTAAGTTTATTTGTTAAATGTTAACAAACATTGCCGTTTCAAAATAAACAAGAGGCCCAAGAGGGCCTGTGGACGCTCTACTGGCTATGTTGGCTCTTATAACATCAATGAAGCGAGTGACTGCCATTTACGTTTTTTTGAAAGTTTCGGGCAAAAAACAGCTTTTCAACTAAATCAAGGGCCATAACTTAAGAACCTGGTAAAGTTTGGTAAAGATCAGATGAAAAATGAAGGCCATACCGTATTAACGAGGCAAAATATAGCATTTTTAACTAAATCAAGAGCCATAATTCCTCTGTTACTGGTCCGACTGGTCCAACATAGAGCTAAAAAAAAAAAATATATATATATATATATATATAAAGGAATAATTTCCAAAAAAAAAAAATATGAAAAAAAAAAAAAAAAATATTAATTAAAAAAAAAAAATAAAAAAAAAAAATAAAAAAAAAAAATAATAAAAAATAAAATTAATAATAATATAAAAAAGACAGTCGTAAAAGCTGGTAAAGTTTGGCAAAGATCAGATGCAAAATGAAGGCCCTATCGAACGACGAGGCAAATTATAGCATTTTTAACAAAATCAAGGGCCATAACTCCGCTGTTACTGGGCCGATCTGGTTGTTTTTCGAACCTGACAAAGCTTACATAGACATTAACAATCTGGTGAAGTTTGGTAAAGATCGGATGAAAAATGAAGGCCCTATCGTCTTAACGAGAACAAATATATCATTTTGAAGTAAATTAAGGGCCATAACTCCGATGTTACTGGTCCGATATGGCTGGATTTAGAACTTGTTCGAGCTTTCATTGATATTAACAATCTGATTAAGTTTGGTAAAGATCGGATGAACAATGAAGGCCCTATAGTCTTAACGAGGCAAAATATAGCATTTTTAACTAAATCAAGGGCCATAACTCCGCTGTTACTAGTCCGATATGGCTGGTATTAAAAGTTGTCCAAGCTTTCATTGATATTAACAATCTGATCAAGTTTGGTAAAGATCGGATGAACAATGAAGCCCCTATCGTCTTAACGAGGCAAAATATAGCATTTTTAACTAAATCAAGGGCCATAACTTCGCTGTTACTGGTCCGATATGGCTGTTTTTCATACTTGTTCAAGCTTTCAACGACATTAACAATCTGATAAAGATTGGTAAAGATCGGATGAACAATGAAGCCCCTATTGTCTTAACGATGCAAAACATAGCATTTTTAACTAAATCAAGGGCTACAACTCCGCTGATACTACTCCGATATGGCTGGTTTTCGAACTTGTCCGAGCTTTCATTGATATTAACAATGTGGTAAAGATTGGATGAAAAACGAAGGCCCTATTGTCTTAACGAGGCAAAATATAGCAATATAGCATTTTTAACTAAATCAAGGACCATAACTCCGCTGTTACTGGTCCGATCTGGCTGGTTTTCGAACTTGTCCGAGCTTTCATTGATATTAACAATGTGGTAAAGGTTGGTAAAGATAGGATGAAAAATGAAGGCCCTATCGTCTTAACGAGGCAAAATTTAGCAATATAGCATTTTTAACTAAATCAAGGGCCATAACTCTGCTGTTACTTGTCCGATCTGGCTGGTTTTCGAACTCATCCGAGCTTTCATTGATATTAACAACCTGTTAAAGTTTGGTAAAGATTGGATGAAAAATGAAGGCCCTATCGTCTTAACGAGACAAAAGTTAACAACGGACGGACGGACGACGGACGGACGGACGGACGACGGACAACTCGGCATCCCATAAGCTCTGCTGGCCTTTGGCCAGTAGAGCTAATAAAATTATTAATGAAAGATAAAAACAGTAAAGTACAGCGAGGCAATCTATTATACATGTTTAACACAAACATATGATAGATGTGAATTGTGAAATGAAGCACATTTTTATATACATATGTATACGAGTAATAAATACAGACCGAGTGTTTATTGGTATTAAAAGGGTGGCGGTTCTCTGGACGCACCATGTGAAAGACGATGATACGTTTCGTTGATGGCGGTTCCCTGGATGCATCAAGTTGCTGTGCTCTATTGGATCTGTGATGGGACACTTATAATGAACAATACGTGTTCGATGACTTTTGATGTGAAAGAATAGAATAAACAAGAGGCCTGCGGACGTCCTACTGGCTAACATGGCTCTTATAACATCAATGAAGCGAGAGACTGCCATTTACGTTTTTTGAAAGTTCTGGGCAAAATACAGCTTTTCAACTTAATCAAGGGCCATAACTAAAGAATCTGGTAAAGTTTGGTAAAGATCAGATGAAAAATGAAGGCCCTAACATATTAACGAGGCAAAATATAGCATTTTTAACTAAATCAAGAGCCATAACTCCTCCATTACTGGTCTGACTGGTCGAAAAATATCAACAAAAAAAAACAAGTCATAAAATCTGGTAAAGTTTGGCAAAGACCAGATGCAAAATGAAGGCCCTATCGTAAGACGAGGCAAATTATAGCATTTTTAACAAAATCAAGGGCCGTAACTCTGCTGTTACTGGTCTGATCTGTCTGGTTTGTGAACTTGACCGAGCTTTTATTGACATTAACAATCTGATAAAGTTTGGTAAAGATCGGATAAAAAATAAAGTCTTAACAAGGCAAAATATAGCATTTTTAACTAAATCAAGGGCCATAACTCCGCTGTTACTAGTCCGATATGAATGGTTTTCGAACTTGTCCGAGCTTTCATTGACATTAACAATCTGATAAAGTTTGGTAAAGATCGGATGAACAATGAAGCCCCTATCGTCTTGAGGCAAAATATAGCATTTTTAACTAAATCAAGGGCCATAACTCCGCTGTTAATGGTCCGATCTAGCTGGTTTTCAAACTTGTCTGAGCATTCATTGATATTAACAATCTGTGCAAGTTTAGTAAAGATCAAATAATAAATGAAGGTGCTAGAGTGTTCACAAGGCTTAATATTGCATTTTTCAGCAAAACAAGGGCCATAACTCCGGTGAAATTTTTTCGATCTGGCTGGTTTTCAAACTTGTTCGAGCTTTCATTGATATAAAGACACTGGCAAAGATTCGTAAAGATTTGATTAATAATGAAGGCCCTAGAGTGTTCACAAGGCAAAAGTTTACGGACGACGGACGGACGGACGGACGACGGACAACGGACGACGGACAACTCGCCATCCCATTAGCTCTACTGGCCAATGTCAAAAATTACATTTCGCGATTTAAACTACACGTCATATCGGGATACTTAGGTTTGATAAACCGCATCGAGAATATTTCGTGGCGGAACGACCTAAGCTTTCATTAGTTGTAATTATCAATCAATGTTATTAATAAGATAAACAATACATCATTTTAATGACATTAATGACTGAGGCATCGTACAAACAATTATTGTGAATCTGACAATATAGGCATATAGTTACATTGTGAAAGCAGTGATTTTAAAGAAATGTTTACATAACACTTACACCAGACGAGTGGATTATAAACTTTATTAAATAACACAAACATTTTTAAAACAATTAAATATAACTAAAACAAGTCGGATCAGTGGAGATGAATTAAACAATGTCCTATATTTCAGGATGGAGTCTTGTTCTTCCTGTAAGACAACCTTCAACAGTAAGACACTTCTAAAACACCATGTCCAGAGGGAACATGGGTTGTTATCGGTGGTCTGTCCCTTGCGCACAGCTAAAGAAGTCGTTTTCAAGAGGGTCAGTGACTTGAAAGTTCACTGTGCAAAAGCTCACGCTCGTGACTATAAGGAGTTACCGGAGGATGCTTTCAGTGAGGGCCATGGATTTTTCTTGTCTATTCATCCGGCAGAATACATGAAGTATGTCAACATCGCTGATCGATTGTCTCCAAGCGCTGTAAAATTACGCACAGTCATGCTGATGTGGAGCCGAATGATAGGCCCAAAAGCTACGCGCTCCTGACAACAAATTCTAGATGGCTGGGAGTTAGCTAGCCAGGACTTTACTCTGCCTGCCGAACTTGTACTCACCGAGTCAAATAACAAGAGGTCAATGACCTTGAAGCTCTACTGATTGATTTTGATTTCAGGAAGTAGTCGCTACACACTTGTTTTTTGAAAAATTGTTTTAAGCCGTGGCGGCCATCTTGAATTTCCGGCCGACCTGAAATTTTGCTAGGATCAATTAGACATCAAGAGCAACATTCCTGTGAAGTTTCATGAAAATCCGTCAAGTAGTTTCAAAGGAATAGTCGCTACAAGTTTTCATTATATAACTCTATGTAAACAAAGATGGCCGCTGACAGCCATGTTTAACGTCGAATCAAAATAATGTTCGACTCTGATAACCATCATGTCATGCTGATCATTTTGCAAAAAGTCCCATATCAATATCACTTATAGTTTTCAAGACGTAGTCGCTACAAACTTCTTTTTTAAAGTTCCATATCAATATTACAGTTTTCAAGAAGTAGTCGCTACAAACATGTTTTTAAGAATCATTTTTTAGCTGTGGTGGCCATCTTGAATTTCTGGCCGATCTGAAATTTTGCTAGGATCAATTAGACATGAAGAGCAACATTCCTGTGAAGTTTCATGAAAATCCGTCAAGTAGTTTCAGAGGAGTAGTTGCTACAAGTTTTCATTATATAACTCTATGTAAACAAAGATGGCCACTGGCAGCCATGTTTAACGTCGAATCAAAACGATTTTCGACAAGGACCAACATCATGTCATGCTGATCATTTTAGAAAAAGTCCCATATCAATATCACTTATAGTTTTCATGAAGAAGTCGCTACAAACTTGTTTTTTAAAAACCTATTTTTAGATCTGGCGGCCATCTTGGATTTCACATCAACATGAATTTTTACTAGGATCAACTAGACTTCATGGGCAATATTTCTGTAAAGATTCATGAAAATCCATTCAGGAGTTTCAGAGGAGGTCGCTACAAAAAAAACTTTACGGACAGACGGACGACGGACGCCGCACCACGGCATAAGCTCTGCTGATCTCTGATCAGTAGAGCTAAAAACGGGGAAATCCACGTGGTTTATGTGTCACTAAATCCCAAGGACATTTACGTTGATGTAACAATAGAGCATGACAAGGTCAGAGCTCACTTGACCAGTGACTTGTTTGATGATAAAATTGCCATGCGGGCTTTAGCTAGAAGAATGGCCTCGCTGAAACATTCGCGTCCTCATGAACACTTGGAAATGGCCACTGAGGACAATGACATTAACACAAGGCAGAAAATTAGTGGACACCTCGGTATCCACCGGTCTTATTTCAACAGTTACGTCCATTAAAGTTGAAATAACATACAACGTCCCTGAACCAAAAAGGCCACGCCTTTCTCTTGAAAACAACGTGGACTCGCTACCAGAGTCAGTAGTCTCACTACCAGAGTCCATACCACTGGCATCTGGATCCTCAACACCCCTGCAGGATGAACGGGATAACATTATGCTCGATATCCATGAGTATGATGTTACTCATCCAACGGTCCTCCTACCATTTCCTCTACTGGCAGAAGATGCTCCACTTCAACTTCCAGCAGATCCCGTTCCTTCGTCATGTCCTCTTCTGGCAAAGGATACCCATCCACTACCAGTGATTCCAGTTCCTATGGCCCCAACACACATTACCACCGCATTGTCCAAACCTGTGTCCTCAACCGCTGAAACATATACGTCCTGTGAGTCCCTTCCACCAGTTAAGGAGAGACAATTTAAGCCACCATGTGTTCCCGTTTCACGGAAATCAAGGCCACCCTGTGAAGTTCCAGAAGTTGTTTCAAGTGCTAATTCAAACTACTTAACCCAGTCACTTCCATCTCCCATTTCACAGGAGTCTACGAATAAACAAACCTACAGAGCAACGCGACTTCTCCGGCTTGGTGCACTCCCATTATTTCCACCAGCAAGACGTCAATGGGGTGTAGATGACGCGGTTACTCTTCCAGAAGGTAGTTTTACCGCCAAGTGGCCCCCAAAGGGATGGCAGGAACTTCCCCTGATCAGAAACTGTTGCAAGTGGAGATGCTGTGTTTCAGAATTCTAACCGCACGTGGTGCAAATATGGCAAAACTGGAACGTAGTACAATGCTTAATGAGTTCAACTTCCTCGTGTTGCCAGGAAGCTCCTCTCCAGCTGCGCAGAAACAAGACTCGTTCCTTGCAAGTTCTTATGCAGTCTATCAACATCTCAGACAAATTGCATTGGGACATGTGAAATCTAGCGAGTGGCTCCAGATGGTCGAATGCTCCGCGATGATGCGAAATACACACAATGACATTCTCATAAGATACTGTGACTTTATCCCGCTGCGTATCCAAAACACCGTTGAGCTGAAAAAGAAGTAAAAAGGGTAATTTAAAATAACAGTAACTCTTTAAGGACTTGTTAATCCATGCCAATATTAGGAAGTAAAAAAAAAAAAAAAAAATTGAACATAGCAATAACTATTTAAGAACTTGTCAAGTTGTGTCAAAATTGTGAAGTTATCGATGAACAAACTATAATAATTAGTAATCGAATTTCAACAATCTGTATGTATTGTAAATTTCAGGAGAATTTTATTTTTGAAAGTTGGGGGGAATGTAAGACTTGGGGGCATCATTGTTTACATTTACATCTCGGTACCGTTATACAATGTGATTTCTTTACTATTTATTATAAACGTATAAATATTGTTCACTTACATAATATACACCTTGGTGTGTTCAGGAATTATCATCTTCATTTCTTAAAATGCACTTAAACCGCATTATTTGATAGATTTCCACATTAGCAACTGACAATCTTACAGGAGGCGGCCATGTTTATTGTTGTTGTTGGCACCGGTAAAGGTCTGGTAGTAATTTATCGCTCTATAAATTAATCTGGTTTAATACCACCAATTCCTGTTATAGTAATGATGTAACTTTGCAACCTAGTTGATATTATTCATTGTTTAAATGCTTAGTTATAAAATAATCTCCACATTTTGGTCACAGTAGCCAAGTTCCATAGCGTAGGTTTAGCCTGCTCACTTCAAAGTATTTGTCTACGATGTTTGTGATAAATAAGGCACAGTTCAGTATAACACTTATATCATTCTTTTCGTAATTCAACAAGGAATGTATTCATAATTTATACGTCTGCACCAAGTTCAAACATGTTTTACTTACTTATTGGCAAATAACAGTGATCGATGGTCTATTGAGGCCCAGTGAGTCTGAATCCTTGCCTGGTCACCAGTCTCCAATTTCATTGGCTACCGGTGGACTAGATAATTTCGATTGGATCATTCAGACACACCTCTACCATCGGACCATCAATCATTTGTCAGTTTGCATCACGTGATCATGACCCAAGGGTATATATAGCGCGTCTGTCAATCAAAAGTCAGTTCTCTCAGAGGTTCCTTTGGCGGGTTTATTTGAAATCCGGTCTTCAGGTGACTGGTGATATTATTCCTGTGGCAGGTTATTTAGAAGCCTGTGCTTATCTGAAATTCTGTGGTTATTTCAAATCTGGTCTAAAAGGTGTCTAGTGATTTCTATTTATTTATTCTCGTCCGTCGAAACGAGTACTGATTTACTCTTGGGTCGTTTTCGCCGTATCTATACAGTATAGATAAAATATCGCCATTTTATTGAAATATCGGTTATTTTTGCTCTTGTATTAATTAAGAGCTGACTACAAAAAGTTCAGGTAATATTGTTTAAATACTTTGAACACTAGATCTAGTTAAAGAATAAATATGTTACTTCATGTTGACTTCATGTTATTATTAAAAAGCCGCCGGTCATTACAATACTGACCAACCTTGCCAAGTTTTGCTGAAATTCGGCCAGGGGTTCAGGAGAACTAGTCCGGACAAAGTTTGTGCATTAAAACATATAAAGGAAATCTTTCAGCCGGAACACGGTGATGATATGCACAACTTGGCTTGGTACTGATCATCCCTGCAAAGTTTCATTGAAATCCGGCCAAATGAAGGCCCTATCGTCGTAACGAGGCAAAATACAGCATTTTTAACTCAATGAAGGGCCATAACTCTGGTATTACTAATCCCAATTTGGCTGGTTTTCTAACTTGTCCAAGCTTTCATTGATATTAACAACCTGGTAAAGTTTGGTCATTTCATTGATATTAACAACCTGGTAAAGTTTGGTCAGTATTGGATGAAAAATGAAAGCCTTATCATTTTAACGAGGCAAAATACAGCATTTTTAACTCTGGTGTTACTGGTTCGATCTGGCTGGTTTTCGGATTTGTCTGAGCTGTCATTGATATAAACAATCTGCAAGTTTGGCAAAGATCAAATAATAAATGAAGGTCAAAGAGTGGTCACAAGGCAGAATATGGCAGAAGGGGGGAACATAGATATGTGTACGAATTGACCAAAAATAACACAGAAATATGTAAGAGATAAATAAATATGAGTTTCAAGTGTAGTCGGGTGGTGGGGGGAGGGGGCAACATATATGTGTACGAAGCTATGTGTAAGTATTGACTAAAACAACACAGAAATATGAAAAAAATAAAAAAAAGTTACGAGTGTGGGGGGTGGGGGGGTTGGGGACAGGAGGGGACAACAGATATGTGTAAGAAGCTATGTGTAAGAATTTACTAAAACAACACAGAAACCTGCAAAAGAAAAAAAACAGACGAGTATGGAGGGGGCTGAGGGAGTGGGGGGCTGGCGGTGGGGGGGAGGAGGGAGTCCATGCCCCAATATGGGTGAAGTATGATTAAGATGCATAATGCTATAAGAAATCCCAAACCAAAATTATAGATATATACATGCTTACATGCAAACCTAGATCTGCCTTTACTGCACAGTAATTGTTTTGGGCCATCACAATTTGGGTTCCACGGGAGCCCAGAATTTGCAGAAGGCAAATATACTTACCCAACCCTTTACAACATACTATAAGGAAACCAATTCCCAAATTTAGTTCAGCTAGTACAAGAAATGTAAGAGATATAATAGACCTGTAAACACAGCTTACATGCAAAATTTGATGTGAAATAGACACATTTTAAGGGCTATCAGAATTTGGGTTCCATGGGAGCCCAGGGGTTACAGGAACCAAAATTACTTAAGCAGCCCTTAAAGCTACACAATCCCGATGAAAGGCACACTGGTACTGAAAATATCAAACGGTTATTACGAATGTTGTACCAAGTGATTACTGTGTACGTGTGGGTTCATATATACAACATGCGCGCTACCTAAATTCACTGAATATTAATGAGATAAGGCGGTACTGAATGGGACGCTTCAGGTACTTTGTGAATCGACCACTGGTCTTATATCGGGTATAAAAGCAGATTTTAGCAGACAACATTTGACCACCGAACTGATGAGACCACTCTTTTGTAGAAAGACCTTATACGAAATACAAGTCATTAGAAATTGGGAAGGAAGCTAAAGATTTATTTACTCAAAAAAATCTTATAAGTCCATATACATATAATCCGAAACAATATCTATAAATTAAACGCAGTGGCCTTTTTAAAAAAGACCCTTTCTAACTATCCTGTTGCATCAACGAAACTATTATACAAACAACTAATCCTCCATTTTTATGTGTGTTCTGTATATTGACACAAAACACAAGGGAGACATTGTTTATTAAAATTGGAATATTGGTAGAGGGGACCCCAACCAAGGGTCATATTTAATGGTAAAGATGGAGATACAGTATTTGAAGTTATGCATGCATGGTTTCATTGTGGCTTTCTAGGCTATTGTTTTTTTGTATTATATTTACAGGAGCATATTTGTGTTGTACTTATATTGCCTATTGATGCTGCCTTGTTGGTTAGAGATTAGATTATGGCGGGGATTTCTTTATTTACACTGTCCTGTTTTAATGGGATGACAGTAGGGTAAGTGTGAGGTCTGGTGCACCCTAAAACCGGTTTAAACCCCCAGTGGCCTACTTTGCCACTGACCATTCCAAGGCGGTAGCCCTATTGTCAACCCTTTTGTGTTTGTGATGTCGTTTGCAGTTATTATTGCTTTTGCCTTCTTGTTTGTCTGTTTGCATGTTTGTTTCTGTGTTTTGTGGTTGACTGTCCTCCTTGAATGCTACTTTCCCCGTCCGATCTTTTTATATTTCTTTACACACATTAGTAGATTATATATTGTCTTAATTTATGCATGAATTGAAATATTGAAAAATAAAATGGAGAGAAAGAGAGAGACAGACAGAGCAAAAGAAAGAGAGAAAGAAAGATGGACAGAGAGAGACAGAGAGAGGGAGAAGGTAAGAGAGAGAGAAAGAGAAAGAGAAAGAAAGAGAGACAGACAGAGAGAGAGAGAGAAAGAAAGATAGACAGAGAGAGACAGAGAGAGGGAGAAGGTAAGAGATAGAGAAAGAGTGAGAGAGAGTAGAGAGAAAGTGAGAGGGGATGGAGGGAGGAGATGAGAGAGATGGGTTGAAGGAAGGAGGGATTGTGGGTGGGATTAAGAGAGAGAGAGAGTTTGTTTCTATATATTGTCTTATACACATAGGAGCTGGAGGGCCCCACACCCAATGTTTCGGGGTGGGCCTCAGATTTATTTTTTACGGGAAAAAATACAACAAAAAAATTTATGAATAGCCAACATGAACATTACAATTCAGATTGATCAGATTTTAAAATCAACAGAAAATATTTTACTCAATCTGTGAAATCAACGATTCTTCCAGCTGAAAAAAATATTTGAAAGATGTTAGCTTCCGCCTGTACGGCAGTGTTAACTAAAAACTGAACGTTTTATTAGAATTATTAAACTTTAAATACTAGTAATTAATGTTTCCTAAGTTAACATATGTAAATCTTTAATTTTCTTTAATTAAGTTAAATGATTTGTAAAGTAATTTTAAATGAAAACAAGCCGGTAGCCATCCTTGAAATTTAACCTAGGAATATCACTTATTATGTGTCCGGTGGAATTAACCCCCCTCTCCTCCCTGGATTTTGTTTTGATTTCCTTCCTTCAGTGTGTTGCATTTCCCCCATGTACATATATTTGTTTTTGTGAAAGTACATTCCCATTTCAACCAATGCTACAGCCTCTGTGTGCCCCAGTGTGCCCCAGTGTAGCTACGGACCTGGAAAAGCAGAATATTGAAAAGCACAGGGTCCTTCGCGATTGAACATATTTATGTATAAGGAACTTATTTAGTACAGTTTATGTTAATCGGCCTTCGTAGCGCAGTAGGTTAACGCGTCATCTAGATAAGCTTACCCCATTACGGACGGGGTTCAAACCCGCGGCTCTGCACTTTTTTTTTTTTAAAGCAAAAATGTTTTATGTATTTTCTTTTTTAATGAAGAAGTGGTAGTAAAATGGCTTTGAGATTCATCAAATTTAAAGGTTAACAAACATATAGATAATAGCACGTACACAAGCATGGTCAACGCACGCACCCACAAACGCGCGCATGCAAGCACGCTCGCGCATGCAAGCACGCTCGCGCATGCAAGCACGCTCGCGCACATACACTCTCCCATATGTTAGTTAAAATTAACATTTGAAATGTGTGTAAACAGTGTTGGAAAGAATTTAGAAAAAGACGAATACTCAGTCCGTCCGCAATAACGGGATCCTGCGACTGCATGAAATACATTTGAGATATCGAAATAAAATGTTTTTTGTGTATCCTTGGCATTATGGAGATGACGGACATCATTGTTTTTATTTCGTCAAAATGTGATTGCCATGGCATCACAGTGGGAAACAAATCCGAAACGTCAGGATATATGTGGCATGATTCATGAAGAGACATTCAATTTGTAAAATTTACTCCAGAACGATAGTGTTTTACTGTTGTTGTTGTATTGCCAAGAAGCTCCGGAATTGTGTAACGGAAGGATAAACAAGTGGGCGACCTTCGTGTGTATACCCCCACATCCTAAAAATTACGATTTGTGAAAAATAATATTGCTGGTCTTTTTTCAACAAAAGCAAATTCGACATTTATAACTATTCATTTGAACAATACCCTTCAAGTGTCTCATTTTAAACAATAATTTCTCCCTGTCCAGTGTCAACAACTGAGCATGTATTTCACTGTACATACTATTTGCTACCGATACACGCTCTCTGTATATGTGTATATGTATAATATGTGTGTGATTTTGTATTGTTTCAAGGATATTATAGGAAATAAATATATATATGGAACATAAAATTATGTGGAATGCGCGGGTAAGTGTTTATAATTCTCTACATAGTGATGTATTTACGTTATGCTTATCTCATTTCCCCCAACTTCTGTTGAACAAACATGTATATATTTACATTACACGCCATTGAATATCCTCATTGAGTTGAACAGTCTATAGTTATCGGATATCTGAGCAAATTGCTATATAAACGTTTAGTCATATACCCGTAATCACTGGGTGGTACAGTTTCAAAGTTACCGAAGCGTTTATCCCGCCTATTATGGAAATGTCTCGATATGCGCTACGACATTATACCAGCCGAAACAATATATACAACACATCCAGCAAAGAACTTCATCTATAGGCTTTCTTGCGTTTAAAATACCTTGAAATTGTATTATTTTATCGGGATTGTGTAGCTTTTAGATAATGCTATAAGAAAGCTCATGGTCATATTTGTTTGTGCTAGGGTAAGAAATGTAAGAGATATAGACTTGTAAACACAGCTTACATGCAAATTTTGATGTGAAATGGGACACATTTTATAGGCTATCAGAATTTGGGTTCCATGGGAGCCCATGGTTTACAGGAACCAAAATTGCTTATGCAGCCCTTAAAATAATGCTATAAGGAAGCCCAGGGCCAAATCTGATTGTGCTAGGATAAGAAATGTAAGAGATACAGACTTGTAAACACAGCTTACACGCAAACCTTGATGTGGGACGCCGACGCCGACCCTGGGGTGATTACATAAGCTCTCTTATTCTTCGAATAGTCAAGCTAATAAACTAGGCTATTTCAGAAATCTTTCTCACCAGACCTAATGCCAGCTAGTACTTCTTTATTTGTCATCATTGGGAATGGATCTTTGTACTCAGGGCACTGCCTACACACAGTTTTCGCTCTGCAATATACAAGTTTAATTGAAACTATGGACATAAGGTCATCAGTTGTTATGACTGTGTATATGAAGTTTGGGAACAACACATTCAAAACTGTTTGAGGGATGCAAGCAATGAAAATGTGTTACACGATGATACGGGACAAAAATATGTTACACGACAGGACGGGATGCGACGGGACATTACGGACAACGTGATTCCTCAATAGCCCCCACTTCACTTTGTGAAAGCGGAGATATCACCACTTCACTTTGAGAAAGCGGGGTATATAAAAAAAATAATCTTGACAACCAACTGGGGAAAAAAATGAAACAATGAGGCTATATGGAGTCTGTGGTTGGAGGTAGGGATATTAGCTGTTGTGGCATTTACGACAAAACCCTTTGCCCTGCATTGAGAAAAACGGCAGTCCAATATTAATTACTGCAAGTCCCCCAAGTACCAATGTTGAAGATCTCACTACACACTTAGCTCCCTTGTATGTGACTGTAGGATGATTCTTACACCATAAAAAGTAGAGTTGTGTTCTTCGGTTTGAGATATTTTTAATAATTGGCCATGGATATTTTCTTTTCCTGTTGCAGGTGAGAAAACAATAGTGTGAGATTGGATGAACAGAGATTAGACGACACTGACAGCAAAATGTGACACATTTGTGGGTGCTCAAAATGCGTATGAATTTAGGTGCAAACTGTTTAGTGAAAGCCGAAAAGAGTACCTTGCCTGACACCACTCCTATTTAAAACAAGAGGTCAATGACCTTGAAGCTCTACTGATTGATTTTGATTTCAGGAAGTAGTCGCTACAGACTTGTTTTTTGAAAATCTATTTTTAACCGTGGCGGCCATCTTGAATTTCCGGCCGACCTGAAATTTTGCTAAGATCAATAAGACATTAAGAGCAACATTCCTGTGAAGTTTCATGAAAATCCGTCAGGTAGTTTCAAAGAAGTAGTCGCTACAAGTTTTCATTATATAACTCTATGTAAACAAAGCAGCCATGTTTAAGGTCAAATCAAAACGATTTTCGACAAGGACCAACATCATGTCATACTGATCATTTTAGAAAAAGTCCCATATCAATATCTCTTATTGTTTTGAAGAAGTAGTCGCTACAAACTTATTTATTTTAAATCTGTTTTTAGCTGTGGCGGCCATCTTGAATTTCCGGCCGACCTGAAATTTTTCTAGGATCAACTAGACATCAAGAGCAACATTCCTGTGAAGTTTCATGAACATCCGTCAAGTAGTTTCAGAGGAGTAGTCGCTACAAGTTTTTACTATATAACTCTATGTAACCAAAGATGGCCACTGGCAGCCATGTTAAACGTCGAATCAAAATAATTTTCCACAAGGATCTACATCATGTCATGCTGATCATTTTAGAAAAAGTCCCATATCAATATCACTTATAGTTTTCAAGATGTAGTCGCTACAAACTTATTTTTTAAAAATCTATTTTTAGCTGTGACGGCCATCTTGAATTTCCGGCCGACCTGAAATTTTGATAGGATCAATTAGACATCAAGAGCAACATTCCTGTAAAGTTTCATGACAATCCGCCAAGTAGTTTCAGAGGAGTAGTCGCTACAAGTTTTTACTATATAACTCTATGTAAACAAAGATGGCCGCTGGCAGCCATGTTTAACGTTGAATCAAAACGATTTTTGACTAGGATCAACATCATGTAATGCTGATCATTTTAGAAAAAGTCCCATATCAATATCACTTATAGTTTTCAAGAAGTAGTCGCTACAAACTTATTTTTTAAAAATCTATTTTTTAGCTGTGACGGCCATCTTGAATTTCCGGCCGATCTGAAATTTTTCTAGGATCAATTAGACATCAAGAGCAACATTCCTGTAAAGTTTCATGACAATCCGCCAAGTAGTTTCAGAGTAGTAGTCGCTACAAGTTTTTACTATATAACTCTATGTAAACAAAGATGGCCACTGGCAGCCATGTTTAACGTTGAATCAAAACGATTTTTGACTAGGATCAACATCATGTCATGCTGATCATTTTAGAAAAAGTCCCATATCAATATCACTTATAGTTTTCAAGAAGAAGTCGCTACAAACTTGTATTTTAAAACTCTATTTTTAGCTTTGGCGGCCATCTTGGATTTCACATCAACATGAATTTTTGCTAGGATCAACTAGACTTTATGGGCAACATTTCTGTAAAGTTTCATGAATATCCATCCAGTAGTTTCAGCTGTGAAGTCGCTACAAATAAAAGTTTACGGACAGACGGACGCCGGACGCCGCACCACGGCATAAGCTCTGCTGATCTCTGATCAGTAGAGCTAAAAAACCAAACTGGGCTATGTACCAGATTTTATGGATTTTTATGAGCAACAATAACTGTATTTTACCAAAAAAATACTTTTAGACTTTAAAGGTTTGATTTAGAATGGAAAAAAAAAAAATTGGACTTTATTCCCTATGGCCAACACAGTAAAATCGATGTGTGTAGTGAGACCTTAACAGAAACAATCAGCCAGACGCTTTCAGTACAGCTTTCATTGACACAGATCAATATTTCTGAGTTTGATGTTTTCAACTGTGTAAAAAAGTTGAATTGAACATTTTATGATGAATTGCAATGAACTTTAGTTGTATTTGGCCATAAATTAGTGATTTTGCACATGAAAATGGACCATACTTTGATCATCATGGATTATTTTGTGTATGCTGTTTGTAGTGAACTCCCAAACCACTTCCATAATGTCGATATGGATTCCAGGCGATGAAACATCCTGATGAAACGCAATATGAATGTTGTCAGTGCATATTTCAGTGCATACACATGTACATGCAGTATCAACTATTCCGCGAAAGATGGATATTCGATTGTATTTGCCAAAAAAAGTTTGTGCTTGCGAGTCGATAAATTGTTTCTGGAAGTTTAGTTCTCGTCTCTGTTGGGTTCAAATGGATACAATATACCGACACTATGCCAGGGACATGTTCACGGAAAGCAGCTTCATATGACATCTAACAGGTATGTGTTTGTATAGCAAATTATTTATTTCAGCTATTGACAATATTAGAAAAATACCCCACCCACTTATGCAGTGCAACAAATTTCAAAACCACTGTTCGGTGTGTCTTATTTGTCGAGAATGTACATCAAATATGTTTATTAACTTAGTCGCTCTTCCTTGTTTGCTTTGAAGTTGCGTGACAACCTTTTTCGAACCGCTGTGTCTTTTGGGAAGATTTGTCGTTTGCAGTTGCACATTTGTCGAGACACAAAATTGTTTCATGCTTGGTGTTAGCTGAATGAGGCGTTCCAGCTTTTAGCGTATTCATCTCATTTCTTGTATTCCATTTGTACGCAGGCAATTTGTTCTCTCGTGATATTTGTTCATGCGCATTTCATACAAATTTCGCGTCATGTCAAATAAAAAACATCTAATATATTGTGTGTCTGTTTATATATAGGAAAAAAAAATCCAGACAAAACTTTAATGTACTGTTACATTCTTCATCGTCTCTTTTTACGTAAATTAAAAAATGGCGTTAAAAGTGTTTTCGGTTCTGAATTCTGATTATAAATGTTATTTTGCACTAAGAAACAAAGCTGTGCTAATATATGTTTGAATAAAAAAAATGTACGCGAATTACATCATTGAAATTCAAGTGAATTTCGCGTCATAATAAAACATTAAATTCTGGTTCTATCATTATTCACGGTAAAGATTGCCTGTGTCGCCTAGACTTTTTTTTCCGCAGATCTGTACTGAATTTATTTTTGGCATGTTACTTGTTGTGCTGCATTACGTATAGTAATATGCTGCTATCTTTTTCGCTCTGATCCGAATGGTTTGCATTCAATTTTCACTGCTTTGAGTAGGTGTACAGTGTCGTCTGGAGAAACACTGCAGTCAGTCGCAAGCAGTTGATCACTGATTTTCTGACTGTGACTGACTGTGACTGACTGTGACTGACTGACTGACTGACTGACTGACTGTGACTGACTCTGACTGACTGACTGACTGACTGACTGACTGTAATTTAAGATGAATTCAACAACTACGTATGAAGTGCATGCAATGCGGTTCAATGCGATTAATTAACAGTTTCGATATAACATGGAATTGACAGACATTTGTATGAAATATACCGATTGTTATAATTTCATAGATTTTTAAGATAAGCGCTGTTCATGTACATTTGGTAGCGTTATCTGTATTGTGATAATTTCTTGAAAACTAATCTGCATGCCGGTGGTTTTCGGTTGTTTTTCTGCTTTTAGCAAGTTGTGGTGTCATTTAGTGTTTCCTAGTTAACTCCCCTGCTGGTTTTATGTATTTGTTCCCCTTTCAAATCACTGTTGGGTATATTTTCTGATTTTTTCCCTACATTTTATTTTATAAAATGGCTAGGTTTTCAAATAGTAATATTTAGTAACATTATTATCAATAATGTAATCATGTGCTAAGTAAAAGCCATTTCATCTTTTTATACAGGAAGCTGGTAGAAGATGCCAATTTGAGAGTAGAAGGGAGGGCTTGTTTTATTGGAGCCATGCCTGTGATGACATCAACTTGAATGGCCTTTAATGACATTGTAGGACAGGTAATATAATAAACTATTTTTGACTAGGAAATAAGTCTAACCACTACTTCTGTTTCAGAAAGCATCATTTTAAAAAAATAAAAATAAAAAAAATTAAAAAAAATTAAAAAAAATTCATATATGGGCATAGGTGAACAATTAATAAATTAAGAAAATCT
Organism: Cyrtodaria siliqua; assembly: GCA_037043455.1. Taxonomy (NCBI): domain Eukaryota; kingdom Metazoa; phylum Mollusca; class Bivalvia; order Adapedonta; family Hiatellidae; genus Cyrtodaria; species Cyrtodaria siliqua. Next base: position 169,800 of record JAWPHD010001598.1, on the reverse strand, counting down.
GCCTGAAAGACAAACATCACACTTTTTTTATATTATATACATATCCAACACAAATCCTACAGAATTTAAGAACACAATCTCTTAGAATACAAAAGTTACTGAATAATTTCTACTCTTGATTCAGATTAAAATTCCTGATTTTTTCGCTCCATGAATATGGCACGAAGCAAATTGATGCATGTTGCATTTTGAGCCGTAAACTCATGTAATCTATGACAAAAGTATCTATAAACTATTATTTTTGTTATGTAGTCACCTATAGTTGTTGCGGGTATGATTTTCAAGACATGCACACACATGAGCCCCCCTTGAAGATCTCACTACACACTTAGCTCCCTTGTATGTGACTGTAGGATGATTCTTACACCATAAAAAGTAGAGGTGTGTTCTTCGGTTTGAGATATTTTTAATAATTGGCCATGGATATTTTCTTTTCCTGTTGCAGGTGAGAAAACAATAGTGTGAGATTGGATGAACAGCGATTAGACGACACTGACAGCAAAATGTGACACATTTGTGGGTGCTCAAAATGCGTATGAATTTAGGTGCAAACTGTTTAGTGAAAGCCGAAAAGAGTACCTTGCCTGACACCACTCCTATTTAAAAACAAGAGGGCCATGATGGCCCTATATCGCTCACCTGAGTTAATTTGAACCAATAAAAGAGGGCCAGGGCCAAGATGGCCCTAAAGCGATCACATGAGTACTGGCACATTATCAAACTTCTTTGAAATCTTATGGTCATATACAAACTGTGCAAGTTTGGTTAAGGTTGTTCAAGAAATGTGGGCTCTGTTGTGTATAACAACATTGATATAGACAGTTTAAGACACTGACAAAGTTTGGTAAAGATCAAATATAAAATGAAGGTGCTAGAGAATAACACCTTGGGCGGAGCCAAATGTGACCCAGGAAGATTTTTTAAGTTTTTCCCTATACAAGTCTATGTAAAACGTGACCACTTGGGCGGGGCAAAATGTGAACCCAGGGTCACCATTTGAACAAACTTGGTAAAGGACCATAAGAGTATAGTAAATGCAAAATATTAAACCTCTGGCTCTTGTAGTTCCAGAGAAGAAGACTTTAATGTGTTGCCTATATAAGTCTTTGTAAAACTGTGACCCACTGAGTGGGGTCAAATTTTACCCCTGGGTCATCATTTGAACATACTTGGTAGAGGACCATAATCTAATAGTAAATGCAAAATATTAAACCTCTGGCTCTTGCAGTTTCAGAGAAGATTGTTTTTTTCCTATATATATAAGTTTATATAAAACTGTGACCCCCGGGGCGCGGCCAAGTTTGACACCAGGGTCACCATTTGAACAAACTTTGTAGAGGACCATAAGCTTATAGCAAATGCAAAATATAAACCTCTGGCTCTTGCAGTTCCAGAGATGTAGATTTTTTTTCAGTTTTTCCATATACAATGTATGTAAAACTGTGACCCCCGGGGCGGGGCCAAATGTGATCCCTGGGTCACCATTTGAACAAAATTGGTAGAGGACCATGAGCTTATAGCAAAAGCAAAATATTAAACCTCTGGCACTTGCAGTTTCAGAGAAGAAGATTTTTTAAGTTTTTCCCTATACATATCTATGTAAAACTGTGACCCTCGGGGCGGGGACAAATATGACCCCAGGGTCACCATTTGAACAAACTAAGTAGAGAACCATAAGCTGATGCTACATGTAATACATGAGAGCTCAGTGCCATGTGGTTCCAGAGAAGAATTTTTTTTTCAGTTTTTCCTTATACAAGCCTATGTAAAACTATGATCCCCGGGGCGGGGCCAAATGTTACCCCTAGGTCACCATTTGAACAAATTTGGTAGAGGACCATAAGCTTATAGCAAATGCAAAATATTAAACCTCTGGCTCTTGCAGTTTCAGAGAAGAAGATTTTTTAAGTTTTTCCCTATACATGTCTATGTAAAACATGTGACCCTTGGGGCGGGGCCAAATGTGACCCCAGGGTCACCATTTGAACAAGCTTTGTAAAGGACCATAAGCTTATAGTAAATACAAAATATCAAACCTCTGGCTCTTGCAGTTTCCGAGAAGAAGATTTTTAAAAAAGAAATCCTATACAAGTCTATGTAAAACTGAGGCCCCCGGGGCGGGGACAAATTTGACCCCAGGGTCACCATTTGAACAAACTAAGTAGAGGACGATAAGCTGATGCTACATGTAATACATGAGAGCTCTGTGCCATGTGGTTCCAGAGAAGAAGATTTTTTTTCAGTTTTTCCCTATACAAGCCTATGTAAAACTGTGACCCCCGGGGCGGGGCCAAATGTGACCCCTGGGTCACCATTTGAATAAACTTGGTAAAGGACCATAAGCTTATAGTAAATGCAAAATATCAAAACTCTGGCTCTTGCAGTTTCCGAGGAGAAGATTTTTAAAAAAAAAATCCTATATAAGTCTATGTAAAATTGTGACACCCGGGGCGGGGACAAATTTGACCCCAGGGTCACCATTTTAACAAACTTAGTAGAGGACCATAAGCTGATGCTACATGTAATATATGAGACCTCTGTGCCTTGTGGTTTCAGAGAAGAAGATTTTTTAAAGTTTTTTCCTATATGTCTATATGAAAAACATGCAAAATCTCAATATACAAACTTTGGACCCCTGGGGCATGGCCATTTTTGACCCAGGGGACTTCATTTGAACAAACTTGATAGTCTAGACGTTGGCGATCATTTTAAACGAAAAACTGTCGAAATCTGTCAAGCGGTTCTTTAGAAGAAGATTTTTTAAGGTTTCAACCATATATGGTAATGGCGGCCATCTTGGATGTCGCGCTGATCTAATTTTAACAAATCTAAAAAGCATTCATCTAAGGATCATCCACGTGAAGTTTGGTCAAAATTGGTCAAGCGGTTTCTGAGGAGAAGTTATTTGAAGCAAAACTTAACGACGGACGACGGACGACGGACGAAGAGTGATCCCAATAGCTCACCTTTGAGCCTTCGGCTCAGGTGAGCTAAAAAACAAACTGGGCTATGTACCAGATTTTATGGATTTTTATGAGCAACAATAACTGTATTTTACCAAAAAAATACTTTTAGACTTTAAAGGTTTGATTTAGAATGGGAAATTGGACTTTATTCCCTATGGCCAACACAGTAAAATCGAAGTGTGTAGTGAGACCTGAAAGGCCCCTTTACGCTAGACTAACAAAACACGTTTATAAATGCATTAACATTTGGACAAGAGAGTAAAAATTTGTGTGTGTTTTGTTTACCCCTATTACCCAGCAGACGGAACCGAAATACGAAAACTTATTGTGCATCTAAACATCCTAAACTTAGAAATACACCACACATGAACATGAAATCTCAAAGAGTATGGAGGGAGTTAGCATCACAAGATGGAAACTCTGTTATAATATATAATTGAAAGTTCCGCAAGCTGAACCCCTACAAAAGGCCCCTTTATGCAGGGGTCAAAACTATTTTTTTTAAAATTATGTTGTGCCTCGAGTCCCTAAATAACCATATAAAATTAGAACTAGAGGCTGTTTTTAGTAAAAACAGATGTCTCCCCAATTGGCAAAAGGGCCATAAATCTGCCGAAAATCATTCAACTGGAACACAACGATGATATGTGCAACTAGGCTTGGTAATGATCATTCCTAACAAGTTTCGTTGAAATCCGGCCATGGGTTCAGGAGAACTAGTCCATACAAAGTTTGTGTATTAAAACCTTTAAAAAGTTTCGTTGAAATCCGGCCAAGGGTTCAGGAGAACTAGTCCGGACAAAGTTTGTGTACTAAAACATTTAAAGGGCCATAACTCTGCCAAAAATTATTTAACCATAAAACACCGATGTGCAACTACGCACAACTACGCCTGGTACTGATCACCCCTAAAAAGTTCCGTTGAAATCCGGCAAGGACTTCTGAAGAGATTAATCTGGACAAAGTATTAAAATCTCTGGCTCAAGTAGTTTTGGAGAAGTACATTTTTAAAGTTTTTCCCTATATAAGTCTATTTAAAATTGTGACCCATGGGGAAGGGTTAGATCTGACCCCAGTGTCACCATCTGAACAAACTTGATAGAGGATCATAAGCTTATACTACATGTAATATATATTAGCTCTGTCTCTTGTGGTTTGAAAAGAAGATTTTTTTTTCCTATATAAATCTACGCAAAACAAGCAAATTCTCCATATACAAACTTTTGACACCCAGGGCACTGCCATTATTGACTTTGGGAACTTTATTTGAACAAACTTGATAGTACAAGGTAATAGAGAGAAACTCTCGAAAAAGAAGAGGATTTTTTAAGGTTTCAACATTTTATGGTAACGGCAGCCAAAATCCCCACGTACCTAATTTTAACAAATTTCAAATGCATTCATCTAAGGATCATCCATGTGAAGTTTGGTCAAAACTGACCAAGTGGTTTCTGAGAAGAAGTTGTTTAAAGTTTAACAGACAGACGACAAACAACAGTCATTGGACAACATACAAAGAGTGATCCCAATAGATCACCTGGATATGATTGAGCTAAGAATAAGAAGAGTAAAAAATATGGTTTGTAACAACAGATTGAATGTTGACCTAAATCAAAATTATTGCACATTTCATAGGCTATGTTAAGTTAGGCTCTATGGGTACCCAGGGTGTCCATGATTCATGTGCGTCTAAATTACTTATACCCCCATCTAGATAATGCTTTAAGGAATCCCAACTCTAAATTTGCTTGAGCTAAGAGATATAGTTTAAGATATATAAACAGCTTATAAACCTTGATCTGCACTTATTGTACATTTTATGATCCATCACAATTTTGGTTCCATGGAAGTCCAGATATACTGATGACAAAATTACATATGCAACCCTCTAGATAATACTATAAGCTAAATTCGATGTAAAATGGGACATTGCACATTTTAAGGGCTATCAGAATTTGGGTTCCATGGGAGCCAAGGGGGTATAAGAACCAAAATTATTTATGCAGCCCTAAGATAATACTATTAGGAATCTCATGGCCAAATTTCGTTGAGCCAGGACAAGGAATATAAGAGATATAGACCTGTAAACAGAGCTTACACGCAGAGCGAGAAATGGACTTGGATGCCGGCACAGATGCCGGGGTGATATAAAAGCTCTCCTATTGTTCGAATAGCCGAACAAAAAATAAATATAAACCACCATTTACACAAAACAAACAAACAGTTTTAGAATATCCAAGCTTACAGAGATATCTACATTTCCTCTAAGTTTGTTAAAGATCAAATGAAAGGTGAAGGTGCTGGAGTGCTACAGAGAATATAAATTAATGGCAGACAAACTGGCAAATTGCCATCACATGACCTTGGACCAGTAGAGCTAAAAAATAGTTCTTTCAAAGTGACAATTATTGACAAAACAATACTAATTTTGAGGAAAAATGCTTTTAGCAATAGAAATTTGAACTCAAAATAATTAGAGCTAACAAATTGTGTTTGTGTAGATGAATAATAATGGCCAGATATACATTTGTTTTCCAAACACAGGAGTCCCAAATCCAAACAGCAGAGGGGCAACAGCTGGAGCAATGAAGGGCACTCTTGGTGGCAAGCCAACATTACAACCCACATCATCATCATCAGTGCTGCTGTAGTCACTGCTGTTGTATTCTCTCAAATCTGTCTTTGGGTACAGCTGTAATTAAAGTATTTCATATAATACTGCATCTTTATCACAATGGGTATGTCTTGGCCTATGCCTAATATTAAGTTGAATAATTCTATGAATTAAAATGAAATTTTATAAACAAAGAATTAGTCTTTTAAATGTGTTTTTAAACGGAAAATCTTAAGACACCTTGATGAAACCCAGAAGGATTTGATCATTTTACATTCTTTGATAGCCTCTACCGTAAAATGCATTGGGTTATTACTGAAAGTTGAGATTAAAAGCCATACCGTTATGAAACGGAAATTCTGAAACATAACGGAAATAGCAGGTGCGTGGTACGGAGAATACCAAAAGTAGTAGAGCATAGTTCGGCTTAGTGTAAGAAACTAATAGAGATAGGCTGTAAAATAGAATAAAATGGACAAACTATGATAACTGAAATAATATTATTAAAATCCAGGTGTATTAAAATCCAGATGTCATTATGCTATAGATGGATATCTTTTATATATACGAAAATGATAGTTTATACCTATTTTATCTTAACCATTGAGCTGTGATAATTCTTGTTCTCAGACATCGCTCGAGATGTTACTAAAGACTAACACAAAACCTCATTATTGGTATAAATATTGCTGATTAGTCATTTATATCTGCTGTTGATAAGATGTGTGAATCCCACTTGAAATCTGCCTAAGTGTCTGTCACACCTTTAATTTACAATTTGCAATGTAACATGTAATTTAATTAATTTCTCGGTCATGTAGTTGACCCGAGGTCTGATATTCATTTAATAAAAATGATTTAGTATTATTATATCTTTATTTTAAGATAACTGTTACACAAATGATGTTTGTCGGTATGTAAGGTATTTTTAAAATCTATTTATAGCTATGGTGGCCATTTGAATTACCGGCTGACCTGGTTTTATCCAACTAGAAGTCAAGAGCAGCATTCCTGTAAAGTTTCATGAAAATCCATGATGTAGTTTCAGGAGTAATCGAGACAAGTTTTTCCAATATAATTCTATGTAAACAAAGATGGCCGCTGGCAGGCATATTTGACATGGAATCAAAATGAATTTTGTTTAGGAACAATTACATGCCATGCTAGTGATTTTAGTAAGGCAGTGAACTTTTTCAGGGAAAAATTCACGTTTTGCCTGAAATTGTGAATTTTTCACTATCAAACAAAAGCAATAATGTATGCTTAAATACTTTGCAAACACATTAGCATGTATACATTCTCTTGTAGCATTCCTTTACCCTCACCTAAACGAATATATTTTCCCCCTTCTTCTGTTTAAAGTTCTTTTGTTTTTTTTGGATTGGGAATTTTTTCACACCAATTGGGAAAAAAACATACTTTTTGCCATTCAGAATTTTTGCTAGGGTCAACTAGACATTTTTGGCAACATTCCTGTAAAGTTTCATGAAAATCAATCCAGAAGTTTCAGAGAAGGAGTCGATACAAAAAAAAAAGACAGACAGACAGACAGACAGACGAACCACGGCATATGCTCTACTGATCAAAGATCTACTGATTAAAAATACATTAATCGTTCATTTTGCATTGATAAAAATGCACTCAGCATTCATTCTGCATTCAGCGTATACAATGTGCATCATTCATTCTGCGTTTGTTCTGCATTCATTCTGCATTCATTCTCTGTTCTGTATAACTGCAGACAGATGACATAGTTCCTCTTTGTAACTGGAATGCTGACTATTAAGCACAACAACTAGCTGTCATTGTTCACACTTTGTTTTAAATCATATTACCGAAGTTCTTCAAATGCTTCTCTTTTTCTTTTTTTTACAAATTTGTACCGTATTTAACCTGTATTTAACGTTTAAAAAGGCAAGCATTAATATGCTCATCTTAGTATTAATTTCAAGCCATTTACAATCATTTTGAATATCAATTATAAATTTTACCTTATTCAAAAAGATACCAAGTTATAAACATCTACTGAACAATACTGCAAATAAATATAATGCTACCTTACCATGTCTTTTGTGATCTTATTCTTTTCATTCAATTCCTTGATGTCATCATCAGGTCTTCTCTTATCTGTAAAGCAATAAAACGTCTTTATTGAAACAATATAAACACTTTGTTAGTAACAGACGGATGACGGATGGATGACAGATGCCGCACCACCACGGCATAAGCTCTGCTGATCTTTGATCAGTAGAACTAATTATAAATAAGGATTTAATTAATTAATTGGAATTAAACATTTTAGCAGTTATTTATGTTGGTAAAGAAAAAAAAAGATCTCAATAAAGATAAAAAAGAACAAGAGGCCCAAGTGGGCCCGTTTCGCTGTTATGGAGTCTGTGGTTGGAGGTGGGGGTAAATTAGTTGTTGTGGCACTTATGACAAAACCCTTTGCCCTGCACTGACCAAAATGACAGTCGAACATATAACTTACTGCAAGTTCCCCAAGTTGTACCCATGTAGAGGGGCCCCTTTACACAGGAGGACAAATCCCATTTTATATATGTTGTGCCTCGAGTCCCTAAATGACCATAGCAAATTAGAATTAAATGCATTTAAATTTGGACAAGATATGCTTCTTTTTTTTTACCTGATTACCCCTTAGGGAGCCCCAGAGGATGAAGCTAAAAATGAAAACTTATTTGTGCATCAACATCCTTAACTAAGAAATACACCACACATGAACTTGAAACCTCAAAGAGTACAGAGAGAGTTAGCAGACGGAAACTTGTAATAGTAAATAACTGCAAGTTCCCAAGTTGTATCCTAGTAGAGGGGCACGTTATGCAGGAGGTGAAACCCGTTTTATATACTCCCTAAATGACCATACCAAATTAGAACTTTTTTTGTGTGTTTTTTTGCTGGACTAGGGGGTCCCAGTCGATGGAGTCAAAATACCAAATCTTATTGCTCGTCTTATTCCTTAACTAAGAAACACCACACATGAACTTGATATCTCAAAGGGTATAGAAGAAGCGTCACAAGGCAGAAACTATGTAATAGTAAATTTCAGTAAGTTCCCCTGTAGAGGGGCTGCTTCATGCAGGAGGTCACAACCCGTTTTATATATGTTGTGCCTCGAGTCCATCAATGACCATACCAAATTTGAATCATAACCATTCATATGCATTTTTTGTGGCTTTTGACCCGATTACTCTATAGGGGGCGATTACTCTCTAGGGGAGCCCCAGTGGGTGAAGCCAAAAACTGTGACATTATTGTGCATCTACACATCCTTATTAAGAAAAACACTACACAAGAACTTGAAATCTCAAAAAGGAGTAAGTGTCATAAAGCCGAAACTCTGAAATAGTAAATTACTCCAAATTGTACCCCTGTAGAGGGGCCCCTTTACACAGATGGACAAAGCCATTTTATAAATGTTGTGATTTGAGTCCCTAAATGATCATACAAAATTAAATACATTCACAGTTGGACTAGATATGCAATTTGTTGTGTTTTTTACCTGATTTCCCTCTATTGAGCCCCCGAGGACGGAGCCAAAATATGAAAACTTACTGCACATCTACAAATCCTTTACTAAGAAATCCACTAAACATGAACTTCTCAAAGGGTACAAAAGGAATTAACATCACAAGCCCGAAACTTGTGGTAGTAAATTACTGGAAGTTCCCCTGTACAGGGGCCCCTTAATGCTAAAGGTCAAAACTAGTTTTATATATGTTGTGCCCCCGAGTCCCTAAATGACCATACCAAACTAGAATCGAATCGTAACCATTTTTACCACGAGTATTTTTGTGTGTATTTTGACCCGATTCCCTTGCCCCCACCCCACCCGCGCCCCAACCCCACAAGGGGGCCCCAAGATAAGATGATTAAGCAATTTTTATCAATTAAAGGGCAGTAACTTTGGCGTTACTTGGAGATTCCGGAAATAAAATAGCCATGTCTCATCCCACTATCAGGATAAACATTATTACCAAGTGTAATGAAAATCCAACCTGTAGTTATGAAGATATGACTCCGGACAGAAGGACGGACGGACGGACAATGCCTTCGGCGGGGATAACAAATTTGGTAGCGGACCATAAACTGAGTTTCAGAGAGAAGATTTTTTAAGTTTTTCCCTATATAAGTCTATGTAATACTGTGACCCCTGGGGTGGGGCCAAATTTGACCTCAGGGTCACCATTTGAACAAACTTGATAGAGGATCATAAGCTGATAATAAATAAAAAATATTAAACTTTATCTCTTCTTTCAGAGAAGAAGATTTTTGAAGTTCTTCCCTATAACTCTATGTAAAACTGATCCAACAAGGGGCCCTAAGCTCCCAATTAAAAAACGAGAAAAAAATATGAAAAAAAATAAAAATTTGAAAAAAATAAATCAAATAAATCAATCAAATTAAAAATTTAAAAAAAATCATAATAGTAATAAAAAAAACAACAAGAGCTGTCGGAGAACAGTGCAGCTCACCCATTTGATTTTTCAGAGAATAATAAATTCTATAGCCAGTATATACCATCAGAAAACAAGGCTAAAACAATGTGGGGTGGGGTTGGGGGGGGGCGGAACTCGGGCCGATATAATTGTTAGAATTTCTAACTCTGGTGTTACTGATCCGATATGGCTGTTCTTCGAACTTGCTTTCATTCATATAAAGACCCCGGCCAAGTTTGGTAAAGATCGGAAACAAAATTAACATGCTAGAGTGTTCTCAAGGCAAACGGACGGACGGACGACTGACAACACGTCATCCCGTAATCTAAAGCTGTTCTTAAAATTATTATTGAAGTTAAATCTGATTAAAATGATAAATCAAAGTATCTGTGACACAGCCATACCCGTCATATTCTGACCTTGTGCGTAATTCATATTTTCAACGCATATTTGTTACGCCTGAAAATTATGAATCATGCAGTTTTAATATTTTGAGGGGTATTTTACACATAATTATCTGTATCACTTTATAGTAATGGCAGCCATCTTGGATATTAAGCTGACCTAGTTTGTAAATTTTTAAAAAGTATCTAATAATCCATATGAATTCAGGAACAAGAGGCCCAAGAGAGCCTGTGGATGCTCTACTGGCTCTAGATAAAGTTTATGTATAAGGGGCCATAACTCTTTCAAATATCGTTCAACCAGAACATGGTGATGACATACGCAAGTAGGCTTGGTACTGATTGTCCCTGACAAGTTTCGTTGAAATCCAGCCAGAGGTTCAGGAGAACTAGTCTGTACAAAGTTAGTGTATTAAAACCTTTAAGGGGTCATAACTCTGTCAAAATTCATTCAACCACAACACGGCAATGACAGGTGCAACTAGGCTTGGTACTGATCACCCCCATCAAGATTCGTTGAAATCCAGCAAGGAGTTCAGAAGAGACTAATCTGGACATTTGGCTATTAAAACATTTAAAGGGCCACAACTCTGCCAAAAATCATTCAACCCGAATATGGCGAAGATATGCACAACTAGGCTTGATACTGATCATCCTTGTCAAGTTTCGTTAAAATCCAGTCAGGGGTTCAGGACAACTAGCCCGGAAAATGTTCGTGTATCAAAAACATTTAAAGGGCCATAACTCCACCAAAAATCTGTTAACCGGAATACCACAAAGATATGCACAACTATGCTTGCTGCTGATCATCCCTGTAAAGTTTCGTTGAAATGTGGGGAGGTGTTCAGGAGAACTAGTTCAAAGTTTGTGTATTAAAACCTTTAAAGGGCCATAACTCTGCCAAAAAACCTTTCAACCGGAACACAGCAATGATCTGCATAACTAGACCTGAAACTGATCATCCTTGTCAAGTTTCGTTAAAATCCAGCCAGGGGTTCAGGAGAACTAGCCCGGAAAATGTTTGTGTATCAAAAACCTTTAAAGGGCCATAACTCCACCAAAAATCTGTTAACCGGAACGCGACGATGATGTGCACAACTATGCTTGGTGCTGATCATCCCTGTAAAGTTTGGTTGAAAAGTGGGGAGACGTTCAGGAGAACTTGTCCAGAAAAAGTCTGTGTATTAAAACCTTTAAAGGGACAGAACTCCGCCAAAATCATTCAACCGGAACACGGTGACGATATGTACAACTAGGCTTGGTACTGATCATCCTTGAAAAGTTTCACTGAAATCTGGCCAAATGAAGGCCCTTTCTTTTTAATGAGGCCAAAATATAGCATATTTCAGAAAATCAAGGGCCATAACTCTGGTGTAAATTGTCCAATCTGGCTGGTTTTGAAATTTGTTGGAGCTTTCATTGATAGTAACAATCTGGTAAAGTTTGGTAAAGATCGGATGAAAAATGATGGCCCTTTCATAGTATTAAAGAGCCAAAATATAGCATATTTATCTAAATCAAGGGCCATAACTCTGCTGTTACTGGTCCGATCTGGTTGGTTTTCAAACTTGTCCGAGCTTTCATTTATATTAACAATCTGGTAAAGTTTGGTAAAGATCGGACGAAAAATGAAGGCCCTATCTTAATATAGCATTTTTAACTAAATCAAGGGCCATAACTCCGCTGTTGCTGGTCCGATCTGGCTGGTTTTCGAACTTGTCCAAGCTTTGATTGATATTAACAATCTGGTAAAGCTTGGTTCAGATCGGATGACAAATGAAGGCTCTATCGTCTTAACGAGACAAAAGTTAACGACGAACGACGGACAGACGACGGACGACTCAGCATCCCATAAGCTCTGCTGGCCTTTGGCCAAGGGCCGTAACTCTGGTGTTACTGATCCGATATGGCTGTTCTTCGAACTTGCTTTCATTCATATAAAGACCCCGGCCAAGTTTGGTAAAGATCGGAAACAAAATTAACATGCTAGAGTGTTCTCAAGGCAAACGGACGGACGGACGACTGACAACACGTCATCCCGTAATATAGCATTTTTAACTAAATCAAGGGCCATAACTCCGCTGTTGCTGGTCCGATCTGGCTGGTTTTCGAACTTGATCAAGCTTTGATTGATATTAACAATCTGGCAAAGATTGGTAAAGATCGGATGAAAAATGAAGGCCCTATCGTCCTAACGATGCAAAATATAGCCTTTTTAACTAAATCAAGGGCCATAACTCCGCTGTTACTATTCCGATCTGGCTGGTTTTTGAACTTATCCGAGCTTTTCTTGATATTAACAAGATGGTAAAGTGTGGTAAGATCGGATGAAAAATGAAGGCCCTATCGTCTTAACGAGGCAAAATATAGAATTTTTAACTAAATCAAGGGCTATAACTCTGCTGTTGCTGGTCCGAACTGGCTCGTTTTCGAACTTGTCCAAGCTTTAATCGATAGTAACAATCTGGTACAGTTTGGTAAAGATCGGATGAAAAATGAAGGCCCTATCGTATTAACAAGGCAAAATATAGCATTTTTAACTAAACCAAGGGCCATAACTCCGCTGTTATTGGTCCGATCAGGCTGTTGTCCGAGCTATCATTGATATTAACAATCTGTTAAAGTTTGGTAAAGATCGGATGAAAAACGAAGGCCCTATCGTCTTAACGAGGTAAAAGTTAACGGACAGACGGACGACGGACGACGGAAGACGGACAACACACCATCCCATAAGCTCTGCTGGCCCTTGGCCAGTAGACCTAAAAATCGGCCAGGCACTTTCAAAGAAGAAACAATTGTTGATGGGCAGATGAACAACGGACGAAAAGTGATGGGAAATGCTCACTTTAGCTTTTGGCTCATGTGAGTTAAAAATTGTCATTGTCTTAATTCTGGTATAGATTTAAGAACTTACCTGGGTGTTCCTTGAGATACGCCTCTATTAAGTTGTTTACCATATGATTCTTGTTTATTCTCTGAACTTTCTTTCTACACTGAAATCAACAGAATACAGAGTTTGTTCTGTCATCATCAACCTGAATTATTCTAGAATCAACAGGTTCTTTTAGTAAATTGTATTACTAAGTGTGTAGACCTTTAAAGAGACACAAGACAATGTTGGTGTTTGTAACACATACGGCATCCTGTCAGTTACATAATTTGCATATTACCAAACATTAGTGTTTTTACCAAGCAATATAAGTTCATTACCGGCATGCCTGTTTACAGCAATAAGCTTAGTATTGGCAAGATAACCCTTTTGAAACCAAACTAATTTTATGTGAATAAGTAGACAAGTTTTTGTAATGGTGTATTGTCCATCTCCAATAATTGTTTGTAATGGTGTGTTGTCCATCCCAGATAATTTTTTATAATGGTGTGTTGTCCATCCGAGATGTATACGCTTTTGTAATGGTGTGTTGTTCATCCCAGATGAGCTTATGTAATGGTGTATTGTCCATCCCGGATAAGCTTATGTAATGGTGTATCGTCCATTCCAGATAAACTTATGTAATGGTGTGTTGTCCATCCCAGATACGCTGCTTTTGCAATGGTATGTTGTCATTCCCAGATAAGCTTTTGTAATGGTGTGTTGTCCATCCCAGGTAAGCTTTTGTAATGGTGTGTTGTCCATCCCAGAAATGCTTTTGCAATGGTGTGTTGTCCATCCCAGATAAGCTTTTGTAATGGTGTGTTGTCCATCCCAGGTAAGCTTTCGTAATGGTGTGTTGTCCATCCCAGATAAGCTTTTGTAATGGTGTGTTGTCCATCCCAAATAAGCTTTTGTAATGGTGTGTTGTCCATCCCAGATAAGCTTTTGTAATGGTGTGTTGTCCATCCCAGATAAGCTTTTGTAATAGTGTGTTGTCCATCCCAGATAAGCTTATGTAATGGTGTATTGTCCATCCCAGATAAGCTTATGTAATGGTGTATTGTCCATCCCAGATAAGCTTATGTAGTGGTGTATTGTCCATCCCAGATAAGATTATGTAATGGTGTGTTGTCCATCCCAGATAAGCTATTGTAATGGTGTGTTGTCCATCCCAGATAAGCTTTTGTAATGGTGTGTTGTCCATCCCAGATAAGCTTATGTAATGGTGTATTGTCCATCCCAGATAAGCTTATGTAATGGTGTATTGTCCATCCCAGATAAGCTTATGTAGTGGTGTATTGTCCATCCCAGATAAGATTATGTAATGGTGTGTTGTCCATCCCAGATAAGCTATTGTAATGGTGTGTTGTCCATCCCAGATAAGCTTTTGTAATGGTGTGTTGTCCATCCCAGATAAGCTTATGTAATGGTGTGTTGTCCATCCCAGATAAGCTTTTGTAATGGTGTGTTGTCCATCCCAGATAAGCTTATGTAATGGTGTGTTGTCCATCTCAGATAAGCACTTTGTGATAACCATGCTTAAGAAGAGTGCCGCCAAACAGGGCATTATATGCATGTTTGCTAAAGTTTTTTTGTTAAAAGCATTTCCCAGGTGTCATGTCAATATGACCTCAATCGTTGCCCTTATGACAAAACAAGACTGGACGGGTGTTCCGCGGAACATGTGTGTCGCCTCTCAGCGCTTTGTCAGTATAACAAGGTTTTTTGGACCCAGATAAATGACCTTGAGAAACTGGCCGTAGTTTTCTTGAAAAAATATATGAGTATTTAACCCATACAGTGACCTTCAGTGTGACCTTGACCTTTATATTTTAGTATGGCCATGTAACTGTTGTTATAATAAGTATATACTGAAAGTTTGATGAAGAAATATCAAAAAATGAGAAAGTTATAGCCAACGTTGAGTATTTGTGAAGAAAAAAAGGAGTATTTAACCCATATAATGACCTTCAGTGTGACCTTGACCTTTATATTTTGGTATGGTCATGTCGATGTTGTCAGGATGAGTATATCTTGAAAGTTTGATGAAGAAATGAAAAAGTTATAGCCAATGTTAAGTTTTCGTGAAGAAAACGATGAGTATTTAACTCATATAATGACCTTCAGTGTGAACTTGAACTTTATATTTTAGTATGGTCATGTCGATGTTGTCATGACGAGTATATATTGAAAGTTTGATGAAGAAATATCAAGAAATAAGAAAGTTGTAGCCAACATTAAGTTTTCATGAAGAAACAAGAAATATCACTGTAAGTGACAAATGCCCCCGAAGTCAAATTTGACACAAAGTATGACCTTGACCTTGGAGCCACGGACCTGGATTTTGAGCGTGACACATCGTCTTGTTGTGGTGAACATTTGTGCCAAGTTTTTGAAAATCCGTCCAGGCATGCAACTGTTTTTGACCTATGAACTTCAAGTGTGACCTTGACCTTTTAGGTACGGACCTGGGTTTTGCGCGTGACACATCGTCTTGTTATGGTGATCATTTGTGAAAAGTTAATTAAAAATCCATGCAGGGGTTTTGAAGGTAGTCCGGACACGAACTGCGGAATGACGGACGGACGGACGGAAGGACGGACGGATGCATGACAAAGTGATACCTATTTATGGCATTATTATTCGAAAGGCAACATAAAAACAAGAGGTCAATGACCTTGAAGCTCTACTGATTGATTTTGATTTCAGGAAGTAGTCGCTACAGACTTGTTTTTTGAAAATCTATTTTTAACCGTGGCGGCCATCTTGAATTTCCGGCCGACCTGAAATTTTGCTAGGATCAATTAGACATCAAGAGCAACATTCCTGTGAAGTTTCATGAAAATCCGTCAAGTAGTTTCAGAGGAATAGTCGCTACAAGTTTTCATTATATAACTCTATGTAAACAAAGATGGCCACTGACAGCCATGTTTAACATCGAATCAAAACAATTTTTGACAAGGACCAACACCATGTTATGCTGATCATTTTAGAAAAAGTCCCATATCAATATCACTTATAGTTTTCAAGAAGTAGTCGCTACAAACTTGTATTTTGAAAATCTATTTTTAGCCATGGCGGCCATCTTGAATTTCCGGCCTACCTGAAATTTGCTAGGATCAATTAGACATCAAGAGCAACATTCCTGTGAAGTTTCATGAAAATCCGTCAAGTAGTTTCAGAGGAGTAGTCGCTACAAGTTGTCATTATATAACTCTATGTAAACAAAGATGGCCACTGGCAGCCATGTTTAACGTCGAATCACAATAATGTTCGACTCGGATAACCATCATGTCATGCTGATCATTTTAGAAAAAGTCCCATATCAATATCACTTATAGTTTTAAAGAAGTAGTCGCTACAAACTTATTTTTTAAAAATCTATTTATAGCTGTGGTGGCCATCTTGAATTTCCGGCCAACCTGAAATTTTGCTAGGATCAATTAGACATCAAGAGCAACATTCCTGTGAAGTTTCATGAAAATCAGTCAAGTAGTTTCAGAGAAGTAGTCGCTACAAGTTTTTACTATATAACTCTATGTAAACAAAGATGGCCACTGGCAGCCATGTTTAACGTTGAATCAAAACGATTTTTGACAAGGACAAACATCATGTCATGCTGATCATTTTAGAAAAAGTCCCATATCAATATCACTTATAGTTTTCAAGAAGTAGTCGCTACAAACTTGTATTTTGAAAATTTATTTTTAGCTGTGGCGGCCATCTTGAATTTCCGGCCAACCTGAAATTTTGCTAGGATCAATTAGACATCAAGAGCAACATTCCTGTGAAGTTTCATGAAAATCCGTCAAGTAGTTTCAGAGGAGTAGTCGCTACAAGTTTTCATTATATAACTCTATGTAAACAAAGATGGCCGCTGGCAGCCATGTTTAACATCGAATCAAAACGATTTTCGACAAGGACCAACATCATGTCATGGTGATCATTTTAGAAAAAGTCCCATATCAATATCACTTAGAGTTTTCAAGAAGTAGTCGCTACAAACTTGTTTTTTAAAAACCTATTTTTAGATTTGGCGGCCATCTTGGATTTCACATCAACATGAATTTTTGCTAGGATCAACTAGACTTCATGGGCAACATTTCTGTAAAGTTTCATGAAAATCCATTCAGTAGTTTCAGAGGAGTAGTCGCTACAAAAAAAAGGTTTACGGACGGACAGACAGACGGACAGACGGACGACGGACGCCACTCCACGGCATAAGCTCTGCTGATCTCTGATCAGTCGAGCTAAAAACATAGCTATGTGTAAGAACTGACGAAATAACACAGAAATATGTAAAAAAAAATATATATATATCTATATCGTTTCGAGTGGGGGGTTGGGGCGTGGGTGGGGTAGGCGGGTGGGGGTGGGAGACCGGGAGGGGAGGGGGGAAACATAGCTATATGTGTAAGAATTTACTAAAACAACCCAGAAATATGTAAAAAAATAATAATAATAACTGTTTTGAGTGGGGAGGGAGGGCGGCGAGTGGGGATGTGGAAGGCTGGTGGGTGGGGAGGGGGCAACATAGCTATATGTGTAAGAATTGACCAAAACAACTAAGAAATATGTAAAAAAAATATATATATAAATAAAACTGAGTTTCGAGTGCGGGGTGAGGGGAGGGTGAGGGCGGGGTGAATGCGGGCGGGCGGGCGGGTGGGGAGGGGGGCAACATGCAAACCTAGAGCTGCCTTTATTGCACATTTTATGGGCCATCACAATTTGGGGTCCATGGGAGCCCAGAATTTGCAGAAGACAAAATTACTTATGCAGTCCTTTACAACATACTATAACCAAACCAATTCCCAAATTTAGTTGAGCTAGGACAAGAAATGTAAGCGATATAGACCTGTAAACACAGCTTACACGCACAATTTGATGTGAAATAGACACATTTTCCATGGGAGCCCAGGGGTTACAGGAACCAAAATTACTTAAGCAGCCCTCAAGATAATGCTATAAGGAAGCTCATGGACAAATTTGGTTATGCTAGGATAAGAAATGTAAGAAATATATAGACTTGTAAACACAGCTTACACGCAAAATTTGATGTGAAATGGGACACTTTAATCAGAATTTGGGTTCGATGGGAGCCCACGGGTTACAGGAACCAAAATTGTTTACGCAGTCCTTAAGATAATCTTATCAGCCAGCCCATGGCCACATTTGGTTGTGCTAGGATAAGAAATGTAAGTTTAATAGACTTGTAAACACAGCTTACACGCAAACCTTTATGTGGGAGGCCGACGCCGGGGTGATTACATAAGCTCTCTTATTCTTCGAAAAGTCGAGCTAAAAATTCAAGGTAAAAAGTCTAAGTGTGACCTTGACCTTGTCGTCACAGGTGATTGGATATATGACAGAATATTAATGTACTCCATTAGTAACCAACGAATAAAATTTGGAAGTAATACATGAAAGCAATCTGAGAATATTAGCAAAAAATATATGACTAACATTTTACTGAAAGTAGACCTAAACGCAAAACAAAAACCACTTCCAAGTGTGTGACCCTGACCTAGTAGTCGCAGGTGATCAGAAATATGATGGAATGTTTGTTTACGCCCTCAGTAATGAACAATTAATTATGAATGTAATACATATAAGTAAACTGAGAATATTAGCAAAAATATATCTTAACATTTTACTGAAAGCAGACCTAAAGCAAAAAAAACTTCCAAGTGTGTGACCTTGACCTTGTGGTTGCAAGGTGATGAGAAATATGATAAAAAAATTTTGTATGACCTTAGTAATCAACAAATTAAATATGAAAGTAATTCGTGAAAGGATTTTGAGATTAGTTTTGGGGGGGGGGGGGGGGGGGGGGGGGGGGGGTGGGTGGGGGGGGGGGGGGGGGAGGCTATAGTGGGTTGAATGTCTTCTGATCAATTTAGGCTAGTATTAAAATTGGAAATTCCA
This sequence comes from Cyrtodaria siliqua, assembly GCA_037043455.1. NCBI lineage: Eukaryota > Metazoa > Mollusca > Bivalvia > Adapedonta > Hiatellidae > Cyrtodaria > Cyrtodaria siliqua. The sequence continues at coordinate 150,556 of JAWPHD010001598.1, read as the reverse complement.
AGAAAAACACGTTTTCATAAGCTACCTACAAATATCCGGTGGTGGGGTGGGGGTGGGGTGGTGGTGGTGGTGGTGGGGGGAGGGGGTATGTATTCTGATCAAGTTAGGCTAGTATTAAAACTGGAAATTCCAAGAAAACCAGGTTTTCCATAAGCTACCTACAAAGATTCATTCCAATATTTGTTTCCCTTAATCGCTTAAATATCTCACTCCTAACTAAAGTTCTTTCCCAGAAACCATTTTTCTATTATTAGCAGTATTCCAGTGATCTCAAATGCAATCCAAAGCTCCCCTTCCATATAAGCTACCTACACACAAAGTTTTGTTCAAATATCTCATTCCTAACTAAAGTTATTGAGCGTAAACCGTTTTTCTATTTTTAGTAACAGTGACGCCAGTGACCCCAAACGCAATCCCAAGCTGGCTGGTTTTCAAACTCGATCAAGCTTTCATCAATATCAGCAATCGGGCAAAGTTCGGAAAAATGGAGGTGCTAGAGTGTTGACAAGTCAAAATATAGCAATTTTTGTTAAGTCAAGGGCAATAAATCCGGTGTAAAGTTCGGAAAAATGGAGGCGCTAGAGTGTTGACAAGTCAAAATATAGCAATTTTTGTTAAGTCAAGGGCAATAAATCCGGTGTTACTGGTCTGATATTGCTGCTTTTCAAAATCATCCGAGCTTTAATTGATATTAACAATCTGGTAAAGTTTGGTAAACATTGGATGAAAAATGAAGATGCTAGAGTATTGTCATCAAAAGGTTAATGCATTTTTCGATAATTTAGTGTTACTGGTCCGATCTGGCTGGTTTTCGAACTTGACTGAGCTTTTATCAATATCAACAATCTGGCAAAGGTTGGTAAATATAGCATGCAAAATGGACGTGCTAGAGTGTTGACAAGACAAAAAAACATTTTTTTCGTGAATTCAAGGGCAATTACTCTGCTGTTACTGGTCCAAATGCTGGTCTCGTCCGAGCTTTCATTGATATTAAAAATCTATATGCAAGTTTGGTAACGATCGAATGAAAAATGAAGCTGCTAGAGTGTTGACATCAAAAAGTTAACACATTTTTCAATAATTCAAGGGTTACTGGTCTGATCTGGCTGGTTTTCAAACTTGACAGACCTTTCTTCGATATCAACAATCCCGCAAAGTTTGGTAAAGGTAGGATGCAAAATGGAGGCGCTAGAGTGTTTGACAAGACAAAATATAGCAATTTTCGTTAATGCAAGGGCCATAACTCCGGTGTTACTGGTCAGATCTGGCTTTTTTTTTAATTCGTCCAAGCTTTCATTGTAATATAAAAAATCTGGTAAAGTTTGGTAAATATTGGATGAAAATTGAAGGTGCTAGAGTGCTGACATCTAAAAGTTAACGGGCGATAGACAGACGATAGACGGACAACGGACACAAGACCATGGCATAAGCCCTAAAGGCCAGTAGAGCTAAAAACAGATGTCTCCCCCCACTGCACAACCCAGTTAAGATAAGTTTGATAGTGGATAGGGCACAACCTTGTTAAGATATGTTTGGAAGTGAATAGGTAACTATTTTGGATAACATCAAGTTGTTTTTATGTAGTCTGAAAAGTAGGTCAAGGTCATTCATATTGACCTGGTTGTGATAGGAACATACTGATATCAATCCAACAAGCAGTTTAGGAAAAGTAGCGACAATAACAAATTTAAAGTTAAAATGGCCAGGGGTCATGACTCCATTAACAAGAGGCCCAAGAGGGCCTGTATCGTTCTACTGGCTATATGGAGTCTGTGGTGGCGAACACGACATCGATATGCACAAATAGGCTTGATACTGATCATTCCTGCCAAGTTTCACTGAAATCCAGCCAGGGGTTCAGGAAAACTAGTCTGGATAATGTTTGTGTATAAGTGGCCATAACTGTCAAAAATCATTCAATCGGAACACAGCGATGATATGCGCAACTAGGCTTGGCACTGATCATCCCTGCACAGTTTTGTTGAAATCCGGATAGGTGTTCAGGAGAACTAGTCTAGACAAAGTTTGTGTACTAAAACCTTTAAATTGCCCTAACCCACCAAAAATCATTCAACCGTAACACGGCGATGATATGCACAACTAGGCCTGGTTAAACTGATCATCCCTAAGTTTCGCTAAAATCCGGCCGTGAGTTCAGAAGAGACTAATCCCTACAAAGTTTGTATATTAAATCCTTTAAAAGGCCATAACTCTGCCAAAAGTCATTCAACTGAAACACGGCGATGGTATGCACTAGGCTTTATACTGATCAACTTTGCCAAACTTCGCTGAAATCCTCCAGGGGTTCAGGAGAACTAGGCCAGACAAAGTTTGTGTATTAAAAACTATAGAGGGTGATAACTCCATCAAAAATCTTACAGCCGGAACATGGTGATGATATGCACAACTAGGCTTGGTACTGATCATCCCTGCTTTGTTGAAATTTGGCCAGGTGTTCAGGAGAACTAGTCCGGACAAAGTTTGTGTACTAAAACTTTTAAAGGGCCATGCATAACTCTGTCAAAATCATTCAACTGGAACAAGGTGACGGTATGCACAACTAGGCTTTATCCCTGCAAACTTTCGTTTGGCAAAGATCGGATGAAAAATGAAAGCCCCATTATCTTAACGAGGCAAAATACAGCATTTTTAACTAAATCAAGGGCCAGAACTCTGGTGTTACTAGTCCGATCTTGCTGGGTTTTCAAACTTTTCCGAGCTTTCGTTGATATTAACAATCTGTGCAAGTTTGGTAAAGATCAAATGATAAATGATGGTGCTAGAGTGGTCACAATGCATACAAGAGCTGTCGGAGAACAGCGCAGCTCGACTATTCTATTTTTCACAGATTAATAAATTATATAGCCAGTATATACCATCAGAAAACAAGGCTAAAACAATGTGGGGTGGGGGTGGGGTTGGGGGGCTGGTAAGATCAGGTATAAAAACTTGGGCCGCTATAAAAATTATTGTTAGAATCTCATACAAATGATAGTAAAATTTGGGGCAGTGTGTGAAATTTTTATTATTGTCATCAGTTTTAATCCAAAACTGCTCCCATTTTAAAGAAATTTGTGGTCGAAAGGCAACTCAGGAGGAAGGGATATTTTGCAATTTTTATTGTGGCCTCATTTCAGTGTTTTTATTGATATTTCATCTGTGTATCTGAATTTAATCTAAATTGTTTTATATGTAATTGATTGCGTTCAAATTAAAAAATTAAATATTCAAATAATGGAAGATAAAACAATTCCCCTACCCCTATCCTCCCTGTGAGGTGAGCCCATAAACCAATGGGGGGCAGGGCGGGGGCACATCATTGATATAGGTGTAGATTTGATTAAACAAAACAACACAGACATATGTAAAAAAAAAAAATCATTCGGGTGGTGGTGATGATGGGATGGTTGGGGGTTGGGTTTTTTTATTAAAAAAACAACAACATTCGGGTGGTGGTGATAATGGGGTGGTGGGATGGTTGTGGGGTGGGTGTGAAACATATTGATCAACTGATAAAACAAAACAACACCAAGATATGTAAAAAAAAAAAATAATAATATTAATACATTCCGGTGGTGGTGATGATGGAGTGGGCGGATGGTTAGGGGATGGGGGTGTGGGGGTAACATAGCTATATGTGTAAAAATAGACCAAAACAACACAGAAATATGTAAAAAAAAAAATATATATATATATTCAGTTTCGAGTGTGGGGAGGGTGAGGGGTGGGGGCAACATAGCTATATGTGTAAGAATTGACCAAAACAATGCAGAAATATGTAAAGAAAACAAAAGTCCCAAGAGGGCCTGTATCGCTCTACTGGCTAATGGAATATTTGATGTGGAACACAACAACAACATGCGCAACTAGTCTTGGTACTGATCATTCCGGCCAAGTTTCACTGACATTCAGCCAGGGGTTCAGGAAAAATTGTTTGATAAAGTTTGTATATATTAGGCCATAACTCATTCAACCAGAACACAGCGATGATATGCGCAAATAGGCTTGGTACTCCTCATCCCTGCCAAAATTCGTTCAAATTTGGCCAGGAGTTCAGAAAAGACTAGTCTGGATATAGTTTGTGTATCAAAACCTTTAAAGGGCTATAACCGAAACATGGTGATGACATGCACAACTAGGCCTGGTACTGATCATCCCTGCAAAGTTTCACTAAAATCCGGTCAAGGGTTCAATGTAGCCCGTACACAATTTGTGTGTTAAAACCTTTAAAGGGCCATAACTCAGCCAAAAATATTTCAACCGAAATGCGGCAATAACATGCATAACTAGGCTTTGTACTGATCATTCCAGGGTTCAAGACAAATAGTCCAGATAAAGTGTGTGTAGTAAAACTTTTAAAGGGCCATAACTCAGCCAAAAATCATTCAAGCAAAACATAGTGATGATATGCACCACTAGGCCTGGTACTGATAATCCCTGCAAAGTTTCGCTGAAATCTGGCCAGGAGTTCAGGAAATAAAAGTAAAAAAAACAAAGTGTGTGTATTAAAACCTTTAAAGGGCCATAATTCTGCCAAAAATCATTCAACTGGAACACAGTGACGATACACATAACTAGATTTGGTACTGATCATCCCACCAAATGTTTCATTAAAATCTGGCCAAACGAAAGCCCTATCGTCTTAATAAGGCAAAATACAGCATTACAGTGTTACTGATCCGATTTGGCTGGTTTTCGAACTTGTCCTAGCTTTCATTGATATTAACAATCTGTGCAAGTCTGGTAATGATCAAATAATAAATGAAGGAGATAGTGTTCACAAGGCAGAAAATGGCGTTTTTCAGAAAAAACAAGGGCCGTAACTCTGGTGTTACTAACCCACTTCAGCTGGTTTTCAAACGTGTCCAAGCTTTCATTAGTATTAACAATCTGTGCAAGTTTGGTAAAGATCAAATAATAAATGAAGGTGCTAGAGTGTTCACAAGACAGAAAATAGCGTTTTTCAGGAAGAAAAAAGGGCTCCGGTGTCACTGATCCAATCTGGCTGGTTTTCAAACTTGTCCGAGCTTTCATTGATATTAACAATCTGAATAAATGAAGGTGCTAGAGCGTTCACAAAGCTTAATATGACATTTTTCAGCAAACCAAGCGCCATAACTCCGGTGAAATTAATCCGAAAGTGGCTGGTTTTTAACCTTGTCCAAGCTTTCATTGGTATTAACAATCTGTGCAAGTTTGGTAAAGATCAATTAATAAATGAAGGTACTAGAGTGTTCACAAGGCTAAATATGGCATTTTTTAGTAAAACAAGGGCCATAAATCTGGTGTTACTGATCAGATATGGCTGGTTTTCGAACTTGTCCAAGCTTTCAATAGTATTAACAATCTGCAAGATTGGTAAAGATCAAATAATAAATGAAGGTGCTAGAGTGTTAACAAGTCAGAAAATTGCATTTTTCAGAAAAAGACAAGGACATAACTCTGATGAAATTAATCGGATCTGGCTAGTTTTCAAACTTATCCAAGCTTTCATTAGTATTAACAATCTGTGCAAGTATGGTAAAGATCAAATACAGAAAGTGCTAGAGTGTTCACAAGGTAGAAAATTGCATTTTCTAGAAAAACCAAGGGCCATAACTCCGGAGTTACTGATCCGATTGGCTGGTTTTCGAACTTGTCCTAGCTTTCATTGATATCAACAATCTGTGCAGGTTTGGTAAAGATCAAATAATAAATGAAGGTACTACAGTGTTCACAATGCTTAATATGGCATTTTTCAGCAAAACAAGGGCCATAACTCCGGTGAAATTTATCCGATCTGGATGTTTTTCGAACTTGTTCAAGCTTTGAATAGTATTAACAATATGTGCAAGTTTGGTAAAGATCAAACAATAAATGAAGGTGCTAGAGTGTTCGCAAGGCAGAAAATTGCATTTTTCAGAAAACAAGAGGTCAATGACCTTGAAGCTCTACTGATAGATATTTGATAGCTAGGTCAACATTCCTGTGAAGTTTCATGAAAATCCATCAAGTAGTTTCGAAGGAGTAGTCGCTATAAGTTTTCATTATACAACTCTATGTAAACAAAGATGGCCACTGGCGGCCATCTTTAAAGTCAAATAATTTTTGACAAGGATCAACATCATGTCATACTGATCATTTTAGAAAAAGTAGTAGTCGCTACAAATTTATTTATTTTAAATCTATTTTTAACCGTGGTGGCCATTTTGAATTTCCGGTCAGCCTGAAATTTTTCTAGGATCAACAAGACATCAAGAGCAACATTCCTGTGAAGTTTCATGAACATCCGTCAAGTAGTTTCAGAGGAGTAGTCGCTACAAGTTTTTACTATATAACTCTATGTAAACAAAAATGGCCACTGGCAGCCATGTTTAACGTTGAATCAAAATATTGTTCGACTAGGATCAACATCATGTCATGCTGATCATTTTTGAAAAAGTCCCATATCAATATCACTTACAGTTTTCAAGAAGTAGTCGCTACAAACTTATTTTTTAAAAATCTATTTTCAGCTGTGGCGGCCATCTTGAATTTCTGGCCGACCTGAATTTTTGCTAGGATCAATTAGACATCAAGAGCAACATTCCTGTAAAGTTTCATGAAAATCCGCCAAGTAGTTTTAGAGGAGTAGTCGCTACAAGTTTTTACTATATATTTCTATGTAAATAAAATGGCCACTGGCAGCCATGTTTAATGTCGATTCAATATGACAAGGATCAACATCATGTCATGCTGATCATTTTAGAAAAGTCTCATATCAATATCACTTACAGTTTTCAAGAAGAAGTCACTACAAACCTTTTTTAAAAATCTATTTTTAGCCGTGGCGGCCATCTTTAATTTCCGGCCAACCTGAAATTTTGTTAGGATCAACTAGACATCAAGAGCAACATTCCTGTGAAGTTTCATGAACATCTGTCGAATAGTTTCAGAGGAGTAGTCGTTACAAATTGTTACTCTACAAACTCTATGTAAACAAAGATGCCACTGGTGACCACGTTTAATGTCGAATCAAAATAATTTTTGACAAGGATCAACACTATGTTATTGCTGATGATTTTAGAAAAAGTCCAATATCAATATCACTTATAGTTTTCAAGAAGTAGTCGTTACAAAGTTGTTGTTTTTAATCTATTTTTAGCCATGGCGGCCATGTTGAATTTCCAGCCGACCTGAACTTTTGTTAGGATCAACTAGACATCAAGAGCAACATTCCTGTAAAGTTTCATGAAAATCCGTCAAGTAGTTTCAGAGGAGCAGTCGCTACAAGTTTTTACTATATAATTCTATGTAAACATAGCCGCCAACATGGCCATTGGCGGCCATGTTTAATGTCGAATCAAAATAATTTTTGACACGGATCAACATCGTCATGCTGATCATTTTAGAAAAATTCCCATATCAATATCACTTATAGTTTTCAAGAAGTAGTCGCTACAAACATGTTTTTTAAAAATCAATTTTTAGCCATGGCGGCCAGCTTGAATTTCTGGCCGACGTGAAATTTTGCTAGGATCAACTAGACATCAAGAGCAACATTCCTGTGAAGTTTCGTGAAAATCAGCTAAGTAGTTTTAGAGAACAAGTCGCTACAAAAAAGATTACAGACGGACGGACGGACGCCGCACCATGGCATAGGCTCTGCTGATCTTTTGATCAGTAGAGCTAAAAATGACAGTTCATCTTAATTTGAAGTGACATCTTCCTGTAAAAGGAATCCAAAGGATTAACTTAATAGTTACAATACTTCTCCATTTAAACTAGTATATATATGTAATTATAGATGAGAATGGTGTTGCTAGTGTGGATGAAGCATATTAATGCCAGTGAAACCAATGTTAGTCAAACTGTTCAGTCTTGGAAATGACAAATGAGTTAATTTCTATCAACCCTTTCGGCGCCAAATACATTTTTGGAATTTTCTCCCAGCGCAAAATTAATTTTGGTACTTTACAAAAATAAAAAGTGTGGTTGTTGAAATGGCTATAACTTGAGAAAGAATAAAGATATCAACTTGAAATGTTCAGTGATAATAGATTGTAAATTATTGTAATGGTAAAAGTACATCAAATAATTATTATACTTGTCAAGTGTCACCAAATGTTATGTAATTACTTTTTTTTTTTTAAATTGATTTTTTCGTCGGTGTGTTCTTGGGCAAGACAGTTTCCCTTAGCCTCGTCCGTCGGATGGGGACGTAAACGGGTTGTCCCGTGTATCGGTCTATCCTCCAAGCACGTTAAAGAACCATAGGAATCTATTCGATAACAAGAGCAGGGCACGGTTCCCGGATTCCTATGTATCCTTCCACTCTCTCTGGGGCGGCTCTATATACCCTATACTGTGTTGATGAGCCGTTAAACAACATTAAATTAAATTCAATTCAAAATTGATTTTGTGTTCTTAATGAAGTCTATCATCAATATAAAATAAAGATGATATGCAATTATTTAGGTTAACGTTCACTAATCTCAATTCTACACATATCTAAGTCATTTGGCACATTGCCGTTCTAAACATATACCCAAATATCGTATTCTTTCTCCTTCCTCGAGCGGATGCCATTTTGGAATCGAAGATTCCAGATTTTTCTGTCCGAAACTATGCAACATTTTCAGCAACATATTATGCAATTTTCGGGGAAAAGTTTGTGTATTTTCATTCATAAACCTCGTTCTGATATTGGAAAATCCCTGGACGGTGTTGCAGTAATATTTACACGATTAAAACATTTGCATTCCAACCACACTATACGATGTCGACTGGAGTCGCCTATGGCGCTCTGCTGAGATGTCGACTGGAGTCGCCTGTGGCGCCGAAAGGGTTAATGTTGCAAATTGCATACTGAGTAGAGGTAAAAGATCTATAGTTTTTGCAACAGAAGTATGAAGGGTTAATAACAACAGTAGTCTATGAAGTATAAAGGGTTAATAACAACAGTTGTCTATGAAGTATGAAGGGTTAATAACAACAGTTGTCTATGAAGTATGAAGGGCAACAGTTGTCTATGAAGTATCATTGATTACTAACAACAGTTGTCTATGAAGTATGAAGGGTTAATAACAACAGTTGTCTATGAAGTATGAAGGGTTAATAACAACAGTTGTCTATGAAGTATGAAGGGTTAATAACAACAGTTGTCTATGAAGTATGAAGGGTTAATAACAACAGTTGATTACTAACAACAGTTGTCTATGAAGTATGAAGGGTTAATAACAACAGTTGTCTATGAAGTATGAAGGTTTAATAACAACAGTTGTCTATGAAGTATGAAGGGTTAATAACAACAGTTGTCTATGAAGTATGAAGGGTTAATAACAACAGTTGTCTATGAAGTATAAAGGGTTAATAACAACACTAGTCTATGAAGTATGAAGCGTTAATAACAACAGTTAGTTGTCTATGAAGTATGAAGGGTTAATAACAACAGTTGTCTATGAAGTATGAAGGGTTAATAACAACAGTAGTCTATGAAGTATGAAGGATTAATAACAACAGTTAGTTGTCTATGAAGTATGAAGGGTTAATAACAACAGTAGTCTATGAAGTATGAAGGGTTAATAACAACAGTTAGTTGTCTATGAAATATGAAGGGTTAATAACAACAGTTGTCTATGAAATATGAAGGGGTAATAACAACAGTTGTCTATAAAGTATGAAGGGTTAATAACAACAGTTGTCTATGAAGTATGAAGGGTTAATAACAACAGTTGTCTATGAAGTATGAAGGGTTAATAACAACAGTTGTCTATGAAGTATGAAGGGTTAATAACAACATTAGTCTATGAAGTATGAAGGATTAATAACAACAGTTGTCTAAGAAGTATGAAGGGTTAATAACAACAGTTGTCTATGAAGTATGAAGGGTTAATAACAACAGTTGTCTATGAAGTATGAAGGGTTAATAACAACAGTTGTCTATGAAGTATGAAGGGTTAATAACAACAGTAGTCTATGAAGTATGAAGGGTTAATAACAACAGTTGTCTATTATGAAGTATGAAGGGCAACAGTTGTCTATGAAGTATGAAGGGTTAATAACGACAGTAGTCTATGAAGTGTTAATAACAACAGTTGTCTATGAAGTATGAAGGATTAATAACAACAGTTGTCTATGAAGTATGAAGGGTTAATAACAACAGTTGTCTATGAAGTATGAAGGATTAATAACAACAGTTGTCTATGAAGTATGAAGGATTAATAACAACAGTTGTCTATGAAGTATGAAGGGTTAATAACAACAGTTGTCTATGAAGTATGAAGGATTAATAACAACAGTTGTCTATGAAGTATGAAGGGTTAATAACAACAGTTGTCTATGAAGTATGAAGGGTTAATAACAACAGTTGTCTATGAAGTATGAAGGGTTAATAACAACAGTTGTCTATGAAGTATGAAGGGTTAATAACAACGGTAGTCTATGAAGTATGAAGGGTTAATAACAACAGTTGTCTATTATGAAGTATGAAGGGCAACAGTTGTCTATGAAGTATGAAGGGTTAATAACAACAGTAGTCTATGAAGTATGAAGGGTTAATAACAACAGTTGTCTATGAAGTATGAAGGATTAATAACAACAGTTGTCTATGAAGTATGAAGGGTTAATAACAACAGTTGTCTATGAAGTATGAAGGGTTAATAACAACAGTAGTCTATGAAGTATGAAGGGTTAATAACAACAGTTGTCTATGAAGTATGAAGGGTTAATAACGACAGTTGTCTATGAAGTATGAAGGGTTAATAACAACAGTTGTCTATGAAGTATGAAGGGTTAATAACAACAGTTGTCTATGAAGTATGAAGGGTTAATAACAACAGTTGTCTATGAAGTATGAAGGGTTAATAACAACAGTTGTCTATTATGAAGTATGAAGGGTTAATAAAATCACAGTATCATGGCCATGGGTTCAAAATGTACACTTGTTTTGAAAAAAATTACATTAAAAAGTTACATTGCATAATTTCTTTTAATTTAGCATTGAAAATCAAATTGGTTGGTTAACAATCAAATTGCGATAAACACCACAGAATGAAATTCTTAGTTAAGCATTGTAGTAAAATTCAAAGGGTAAAAATACCCTTTGAATTACTGAATTAAACATTGGCTATCATTTCAGGGGTCCCTTTAGACCAAAACCTTATTTGAAGCTCTAAATATATCACATTTTTCAAGGAGGCGAATATAAACAAAACTATGGCATTACTGAAGGACATTCTTCGGATATCTTCATCCAGTCAGAGTAGCATCCAGCACAGTACGAGTGAAGACATGGCTGTAAACTGAAATAACATATTATAAACCATAACATAAACATGTAAACAGTTGTACACAGTAGCATTTATCATAGTAGGCGTGTAAACAGTTGTATAGACAGAGTAGCCTCCATCACAGTATGAGTGTAAACAGTTGTATAGACAGAGTAGCCTCCATCACAGTATGAGTGTAAACATCTGTATAGACAAAGGAGCATGCATGACAGTAGGAATGTAAACAGTTGTATAGACAGAGTAGCCTCCATCGCAGAAGGAATGTAAACAGTTGTATAGACAGAGAGCCTCCAGGACAGTAGGAGTGTAAACAGTTGTATAGACAGAGTAGCCCCCAGCACAGTAGGATTGTAAACAGTTGTATAGAGAGAGTAGCCTCCATCACAGTAGGAGTGTAAACAGTTGCATAGACAGAGTTGTCTACAGCACAGTAGGAGTGTAAACAGTTGTACAGACAGGGTAGCCCCAGCACAGTAGGAGTGTAAACAGTTGTATATACAGAGTAGCCTCTATCACAGTAGGAGTGTAAACAGATGTATAAACAGAGTTTTCTACAGCACAGTAGGAGTGTAAACAGTTGTATATACAGAGTAGCCTCTATCACAGTAGGAGTGTAAACAGATGTATAAACAGAGTAGCCTCTATCACAGTAGGAGTGTAAACAGTTGTATACACAGAGTAGCCTCTATCACAGTAGGAGTGTAAACAGTTGTATAGACAGAGTAGCCTCTATCACAGTAGGAGTGTAAACAGTTGTATAGACAGAGTAGCCTCTATCACAGTAGGAGTGTAAACAGTTGTATACACAGAGTAGCCTCTATCACAGTAGGAGTGTAAACAGTTGTATAGACAGAGTAGCCTCTATCACAGTAGAAGTGTAAACAGTTGTATACACAGAGTAGCCTCTATCACAGTAGGAGTGTAAACAGTTGTATAGACAGAGTAGCCTCTATCACAGTAGGAGTGTAAACAGTTGTATAGACAGAGTAGCCTCTATCACAGTAGGAGTGTAAACAGTTGTATATACAGAGTGGCCTCTATCACAGTTGGAGTGTAAACAGTTGTATATACAGAGTAGCCTTTATCACAGTGGGAGTGTAAACAGTTGTATATACAGAGTAGCCTTTATCACAGTGGGAGTGTAAACAGTTGTATAGAGTAGCCTCTATCACAGTAGGAGTGTAAACAGTTGTATACACAGAGTAGCCCTCATCACAGTAGGAGTGTAAACAGTTGTATAGACAGAGTAGCCTCTATCACAGTAGGAGTGTAAACAGTTGTATAGACAGAGTAGCCTCTATCACAGTAGGAGTGTAAACAGTTGTATATACAGAGTAGCCTCTATCACAGTTGGAGTGTAAACAGTTGTATATACAGAGTAGCCTTTATCACAGTGGGAGTGTAAACAGTTGTATATACAGAGTAGCCTTTATCACAGTGGGAGTGTAAACAGTTGTATAGAGTAGCCTCTATCACAGTAGGAGTGTAAACAGTTGTATACACAGAGTAGCCCTCATCACAGTAGGAGTGTAAACAGTTGTATAGACAGAGTAGCCTCCAGGACAGTAGGTGTAAACAGTTGTATAGACAGTGTAGCCCCCATCACAGTAGGAGTGTAAACAGTTGTATAGACAGAGTAGCCTCCAGGACAGTAGGAGTGTAAACAGTTGTATAGACAGTGTAGCCCCCATCACAGTAGGAGTGTAAACAGTTGTATATACAGAGTAGCCTCTATCACAGTAGGAGTGTAAACAGTTGTATATATAGAGTAGCCTCTATCACAGTTGGAGTGTAAACAGTTGTATATACAGAGTAGCCTCTATCACAATAGAAGTGTAAACAGTTGTATACACAGAGTAGCCCCCATCACAGTAGCAGTGTAAACAGTTTCATAGAAGTAGCCTCAATCACAGTAAGAGTGTAAACAGTTGTATACACAGAGTAGCCCCCATCACAGTAGCAGTGTAAACAGTTTCATAGAAGTAGCCTCCAGGACAGTAGGAGTGTAAACAGTTGTATACACAGAGTAGCCTCCATCACAGTAGGATTGTAAACAGTTGTATAGACAGAGTAGCCTCCAGCACAGTAGGAGTGTAAACAGTTGTATAGACAGAGTAGCCTCCAGCAAAGTAGGAGTGTAAGCAGTTTTATAGACAGAGCATCAACCATCACAGTAGGAGTGTAAACAGTTGTATAGACAGAGTTGTCTACAGCACAGTTGGAGTGTAACCAGTTGTAAAGACATATATAAAGACACTGGCAAAGTTTCGTAAAGATTCGATTAATAATGAAGGCCCTAGAGTACAAGGCAAAAGTTAACAGACGGACGACGGACGACGGACGACGGACGACGGACAACTCGCCATCCCATAAGCTCTGCTGGCCTTCAGCCAGTAGAGCTAAAAACTATATATGCCCTATAAAGATAACAGACCTGCACTTTTTGGATTCACGCGTACAGTGTTTCACACCACAAATCTGGCAAGTGATCCCATGTCCACATATTTATGTTATGCAATCTTCGCGTCTACACTATATAATGTTTGTTACTGACAGTAGCATGTCTGTTACTTGTCAGTCATTTATTTACTTGGTTAAAGGGACACATGCCAATCTTGCTTTCTTTAAAAACTCGAGTCGCCCCCTCAGTTTCAAACGAACAGTTAAAAGAATATACTTCTGCCTGTTAAACTTATATTAGTTTATCGCTTTTTCTGATTTCGAAAATTAACTCTGCAACATATATTGCCGCCATCATGATTTCATTTTCCGATATACCGTTGCAACATTGTTTGTTAAAATAAATTGGACACTCTGACATAAACCCAAAGCATGTATAGATTAAAAATTTAGTATAAATACATGGACACATACATTTTAAATATATGTGTTTACATAACGAAATTATTTAATTGTTTCTGTAGCCGGTTGTCTTTCTAAATGAATATGAATGTTGCCGTCTTTGGGTTAATTAGTACTTGTCACCGTTTATTAAAATTCTACATAGATGTATCTATGCGATTTTGTTTTTATTTCTGCTTCTAAAATGACGAAATAAATCGATTTGAATAAAAGGCGCATTCTCAGCAATACACAACGTATTGTGTGTATGGGGTGGAGTGGGGAAGCCGACGGGGTTGGAGGGATACTACCGTAATGTTGCCCTCATAAATACTGTGAACATACTACATCAATAATATAACAACTACTGAACAATGCTGTAATCGATTTATCTCTTATAAATGAATTCATAATTCCACAATTTTATACCGTGCGAACATAGATTCGGCGTATTTTTTTTATATTTTACATATCGACAATGGAAAAATGTATCTACGCATACATGCTTTTGTTTTTTTCTCGCTTCTAAAATGATGAAATAAATCGAATTTGATTAAAACTGCGCATTCGCAGCTGTATACAACTTAATCAATACGGTATGGAGGGTGGTGGGGGTGGGGTGGGGGCGGGGGTTGCAGGGATACTACCTTAATGGCGTCCTTGAGAAAAATTGTGAACATTCTACTCTTATAATTTATTAAATACACAACAAGTTATGACAAAGTTATGACCGAGGGGCTATGTCCCCAGGGGTGGGGAAGGAGCCCGGGGTCTATGCTGGTTGGGTGGTTATATCCATCTGTTCATGCCCAGTAAATGTATATATGGTTATAGGTTGGTGATCTCAACGGTTTACAAGTTATGACCCAGGGGCTATGTCACCAGGGGTGGGGAAGGAGTCCGGGGGTCTATGCTGGTTGTGTGGTTGTATCGGTCTGTTCATGCCCACTAAGTGTATATATGGTTATAGAGTGGGGATCTCAATGGTTTCCAAGATATGACCGAGGGGCTATGTCTCCAGGGGTGGGGAAGAAGACAGGGGTCTATGCTGGTTGGGTGGTTATATCCGTTTGTTCATGCCCAGTAAGTGTATATATGGCGGGATCTCAATGGTTCCCAAGTTATGACTTAGAGGGCCTACCCACACGCTCATGTTTCACCTCTTGTGACCCCCGGCGCGGGTTTAATTCTGACCCAAGGGTCACCATTTGAGCAAACTAGGTAGAGGACTACAAGACGATGCTACCTACAAAATATCTAAGCTGAAGCCCTTTTTGTTTCAGAGAAGAAGATTTTGAAGTGTTTTTCCTGTATACTTCTATGTGAAAATGAAAATGTTTACCAATTCAGGGGCCATAATTTTGTCACAATGAATGAAAGAGTTTCGGCGATTGTTGGATAAGGTACAGAAATTGATGTGAAATATTAGTTTCAAGTTTGAATGCAATAACTTGAAGTTATAAATCTATTGCACAAAAACTTTAAGGTCAAGACGTGACAAAAAAAGGGCCATAACTTTGTCAAAATGAAAGGAAGAGTTATGGCGATTGTTGGATAAGGTGCAGAATTTGATGGGAAACGTTAGTATAAAGTTTTAATGCAATAGCTTGAATAGTTTTGAAGTTATAAATCTATTGCACAAAAACTGAAAGGTACAGTATGCACAAAACTCTTCACAATATGTTTGTTAAAGTCGGGCAATATTTTGTGAAATTTCTGAAAAACAGTGCCACTTGAAATTTAGATACATTTCACATTTTCCTATTTATTTGTTATTAGGTCTGTCTGTGATTTGGAAATATTTCCCAACATTTGTAATACTGTGAAGTTAATGATCAGCCTCAATTTTCCAAAAACATTTTGTGGAAAACCAAATAAAAAATAGTCATATTGCTCCTCGTTGCATATATATATATATATATAAATATTTTTTTAATTTCTGTTGTTTTTTTTCAATGTGTATGCAACTGCGTACTTTGCGCAACATGCCCCTGCATGTTGATGATCTTTGTCAGACATTTCTTTTTTTATGTCCTTCGTATTTTCAAAGAAAATTATGTTATTAAACTGTTTCTGCTGAATTAGATCAAAGTTTTATTATTACATTGATCTGTGTCAATCATGTTTAACTGTGTAATTTTATTAACGTTTAGTAGTTGTTTTAGCAATAAATGACAATAAAACACGTTTTAAATATAAATCCAACTTTAAAAAAATATAAAAAATTGGCCTACCTATCTACCCAACTTCATAGAACAGGGAGACAGCAAACAAAGATATTTTTTAATGTGGCCAAATTTACACCCACAGAGACATAGAAATTATATAAGCATGCTCTACCCTTAAGGTATTTTTTATTTAAAGAATCGTGTTGTGGAAAATAGGGACCGCATATTCTCAGAGTATTAGAACGGGGCACTGCAAATTTGACTTGTCTCCCAGTTTGACGATAAAAACCGAGGACACCGAAATGAAACAACAATGGCGGACGAGTTTGTCGATTTTCTGTCAAACGCACATTTATTAGAATACGTGGGTGGTTGCATAGAATTTTATTTTGATATACATTTTGATATACATGGGTGGCCGTATAAAAATTTAATGGAATTACATGGGTGGCCGTGTACAAGTTTAATTGAATTACATGGGTGGCGGGCGTAAACAAGAGGCCCAAGAGGGCCTGTGAACGCTCTACTGGCTGTTATACCATTGATGAATCGAGTCGTACTACATGGTGTCTAGAGTGTACACAAGGTTTTTCAAGTATTTGACCTAGTGACCTAGTTTTTGACCCCATGGGACCCATTTTTGAACTTGACCAAAATATAATTAAGACAACATTTCGACAAAGTTTCATCAAGATCGGGTCAGAAATATGGCCTCTAGAGTGTACACAAGGTTTTTCAAGTATTTGACCTAGTGACCTAGTTTTTGACCCTATGTGACCCATTTTCGAACTTTAGCAAGCTATAATTGAGACAAATATTCTGACAAAATTGCATCAAGCTCAGGTCAAAAATATGGCCTCTAAGAGTGGACACAAGGTTTTTCCAATATTTGACCTAGTGACCTAGTTTTTGACTTCATGTGACCCATTTCCGAACTTGATCAAGATATAATTAAGATAAACAATTTGACAAAATTTCATCAAGATTGGGTAACAAATATGACCTCTAGAGTGTACACAAGTTTTTTCAAGTATTTGACCTAGTGACCTAGTTTTTGACCCCACATGACCCATTTTTGAACTTGACCGAGATTTCATTGAAACAAACAAGTTTCATCAAGATAGGGTCAAAAATATGGCCTCTAGAGTGTACACACGGTTTTTCCAAAGTTTGACCTAGTGACCTAGTTTTTAAACCATGTGACCCATTTTTGAACTTGACCAAGATATAATTAAGACAAACATTTGACAAAGTTTCATCAAAATTGGGTCAGAAATACGGCTTCTAGAGTGTACACAAGGTTTTTCAAGTATTTGACCTAGTGACCTAGTTTTTAACCCCATATGACCCATTTTCAAACTTGACCAAGATATAATTAAGACAAACATTCTGACAAAGTTGCATCAAGCTCGGGTCAAAAATATGGCCTCTAGAGTGTACACAAGGTTTTTCCAATATTTGACCTAGTGACCTAGTTTTTGACCCCACATGACCCATTTTCGAACTTGACCGAGATTGCATTGAGACAAACATTCTGACAAAGTTTCATGATGATTGCATCAGAAATGTGGCCTCTAGAGTGTACACAAGCAAAAGTTAACGGACGGCGGACGGACGACGGACGACGGAAGACGGACAACACACCATCCCATAAGCTCGGCTGGCCCTTGGCCAGTAGAGATAAAAACTAGATGGGTGTTCTAAACAAGAGGTCAATGAATTGAAGCTCTAGTGATAGATTTTGATAGCTAGATCAGCATTCCTGTGAAGTTTCATAAAAATCTGTCAAGTAGTTCCAGAGGAGTAGTCGCTACAAGTTGAAGTTTTACTATATAACTCTAGGTAAACAAAAATGGCCACTGGCAGCCATGTTTAATGTCGAATCAAAATAATTTTCGACAAGGATCAACATCTTGGCATGCTGATCATTTCAGAAAAAGTCCCATATCAATATCACTTACAGTTTTCAAAAAGTAGTCGCTACAAACTTATTTTTTAACAAGAGGTCAATGACCTTGAAGCTCTACTGATTGATTTTGATTTCAGGAAGTAGTCGCTACAGACTTGTTTTTTGAAAATCTATTTTTAACCGTGGCGGCCAGCTTGAATTTCCGGCCGACCTGAAATTTTGCTAAGATCAATAAGACATTAAGAGCAACATTCCTGTGAAGTTTCATGAAAATCCGTCAAGTAGTTTCAAAGAAGTAGTCGCTACAAGTTTTCAATATATAACTCTATGTAAACAAAGCAGCCATGTTTAAGGTCAAATCAAAACGATTTTCGACAAGGACTAACATCATGTCATACTGATCATTTTAGAAAAAGTCCCATATCAATATCTCTTATTGTTTTGAAGAAGTAGTCGCTACAAATTTATTTATTTTAAATCTATTTTTAGCTGTGGAGGCCATCTTGAATTTCCGGCCGACCTGAAATTTTTCTAGGATCAACTAGACATCAAGAGCCACATTCCTGTGAAGTTTCATGAACATCCGTCAAGTAGTTTCAGAGGAGTAGTCGCTACAAGTTTTTACTATATAACTCTATGTAACCAAAGATGGCCACTGGCAGCCATGTTTAACGTCGAATCAAAATAATTTTCCACAAGGATCTACATCATGTCATGCTGATCATTTTAGAAAAAGTCCCATATCAATATCACTTATAGTTTTCAAGAAGTAGTCGCTACAAACTTATTTTTTAAAAATCTATTTTTAGCTGTGACGGCCATCTTGAATTTCCGGCCGACCTGAAATTTTGATAGGATCAATACGACATCAAGAGCAACATTCCTGTAAAGTTTCATGACAATCCGCCAAGTAGTTTCAGAGGAGTAGTCGCTACAAGTTTTTACTATATAACTCTATGTAAACAAAGATGGCCGCTGGCAGCCATGTTTAACGTTGAATCAAAACGATTTTTGACTAGGATCAACATCATGTAATGCTGATCATTTTAGAAAAAGTCCCATATCAATATCACTTATAGTTTTCAAGAAGTAGTCGCTACAAACTTATTTTTTAAAAATCTATTTTTAGCTGTGACGGCCATCTTGAAATTCCGGCCGACCTGAAATTTTTCTAGGATCAATTAGACATCAAGAGCAACATTCCTGTAAAGTTTCATGACAATCCGCCAAGTCGTTTCAGAGAAGTAGTCGCTACAAGTTTTTACTATATAACTCTATGTAAACAAAGATGGCCGCTGGCAGCCATGTTTAACATTGAATCAAAACGATTTTTGACTAGGATCAACATCATGTCATGCTGATCATTTTAGAAAAAGTCCCATATCAATATCACTTATAGTTTTCAAGAAGAAGTCGCTACAAACTTGTATTTTAAAACTCTATTTTTAGCTTTGGCGGCCATCTTGGATTTCACATCAACATGAATTTTTGCTAGGATCAACTAGACTTTATGGGCAACATTTCTGTTAAGTTTCATGAATATCCATCCAGTACTTTCAGCTGTGAAGTCGCTACAAATAAAAGTTTACGGACAGACGGACAGACGGCCAGACGGACAGACGGACAGATGGACGACGGACGCCGCACCACGGCATAAGCTCTGCTGATCTCTGATCAGTAGAGCTAAAAATCTATTTTAAGCCGTGGCGGCCATCTTTAATTTTCGATCGGCCTAAAAAAATTCTGGGATCAATTAGACATCAAGAGCAACATTCCTGTGAAGTTTCATAAAAATTTGTCAAGACAGTTTCAGAGGAGTAGTCGCTACAAGTTTTTACTATATAAATCTATGTAAACAAACATGTCCGCTAGCGGCCATGTTTAAAGTCGTATCTAAATAAATTCATTTCGACAAGGATCAAGGTCAGGTCATGCTGATCATTTTAGAAAACGTCCAATATCAATATCACTTACAGTTTTCAAGAAGTAGTCGTTTGATCAAGTCTATTGATCAAGTCCGTGGCGGCCATATTAATTTCCGGCCAGCCTGAAATTTTTCTAGGATCAACTCGACATCAAGAGCAACATTTCTGTGAAGTTTCATGAACATCCGTCAAGTAGTTTCAGAGGAGTAGTCGCTACAAGTTTTTACTATATAACTCTATGTAAACAAAGATGGCCACTGGCAGCAATGTTTAACGTCGAATCAAAATAATGTTCGACTAGGATCACATCATGTCATGTTGATCATTTTAGAATAAGTCCCATATCAATATCACTTATAGTTTTCAAGAAGTAGTCGCTACAAACTTATTTTTTAAAAATCTATTTTTAGCTGTGGCCATCTTGAATTTCTGGCCGACCTGAAATTTTGCTAGGATCAATTAGACATCAAGAGCAACATTCCCGTAAAGTTTCATGAAAATCCGCCAAAAAGTTTCAGAGGAGTATATAACTCTATGTAAACAAAGATGGCTGCTGGCAGCCATGTTTAACGTTGAATCAAAACGATTTTTGACAAGGACCAACATCATGTCATGCTGATCATTTTAGAAAAAGTCCCATATCAATATCACTTATAATTTTCAAGAAGTATTTAAAAATCTATTTTTAGCTTTGGCAGCCATCTTGGATTTCACATCAACATGAATTTTTGCTACGATCAACAAGACTTCATGGGCAACATTTCTTTAAAGTTTCATGAATATCCATCGAGTGGTTTCAGAGGTGTAGTCGCTACAAATAAAAGTTTACGGACAGACAGACGGACGGACAGACAGACGACGGACTCCGCACCACGGCATAAGCTCTGCTGATCTCTGATCAGTCGAGCTAAAAACTAGATCGGAGTTCCACGGAACACGTGTGTTGCCTGTCAGCGCTTTGTCAGTATAACAAGGTTTTTTGGACCCAGATAAATGACCCTGATAAACTGGCCTGAGTAAGTTTTCGTGAAGAAAACAAGAGGTCAATGACCCTGAAGCTCTACTGATAGGTTTTGATAGCTATATCAGCATTCCTGTGAAGTTTATGTCAAG
Organism: Cyrtodaria siliqua; assembly: GCA_037043455.1. NCBI lineage: Eukaryota > Metazoa > Mollusca > Bivalvia > Adapedonta > Hiatellidae > Cyrtodaria > Cyrtodaria siliqua. Next base: position 129,351 of record JAWPHD010001598.1, on the reverse strand, counting down.
TAGTTTCAGAGGAATAGTCACTACAAGTTTTTACTATATAACTCTATGTAAACAAAGACAGCCGCTGGTGGCCATGTTTAATCAAAATAATTTTCAACAAGGAAACAACATGTCAAACTGATCATTTTAGAGAAAGTTCCATATCAATATTACAGTTTTCAAGAAGTAGTCGCTACAAACATGTTTTTAAGAAACATTTTTTAGCTGTGGTGGCCATCTTGAATTTCCAGCCGACTTGAAATTTTGCTAGGATCAATTAGACATCAAGAGCAACATTCCTGTGAAGTTTCATGAAAATCCATCAAGTAGTTTTAGAAGAGTATTCGCTTCAAGTTTTTACTATATAATTCAAATAAAAAAAAGATGGCTGCTGGCAGCCAGTTTTAACGTCGAATCAAAACGATTTTCGACAAGAACAAACATCATGTCATGCTGATCATTTTAGAATAAGTCCCATATCACTTAAAATTTTCAGGAAGTAGTCGAAACAAACTTGTTTTTTAAAAATCTATTTATAGCTTTGGTGGCCATCTTGGATTTCGTATCAATGTGAGTTTTTTCTAGGATCTACTAGACATCATGGGCAACATTCCCTTAAAGTTTCATGAAAATCCATCCAGTTATTTCAGAGTAGTCGCTACAATAAAGGTTTACGTACAGACAGACGGATGATGGTCACCGCACCACGGCATAAAAAGGGGCCGACGTTTACAGGATCGCAAGTTCTGCAAATGATTTGCTACTACAGCGACAATGAAGCTGGCGATTATGAAACAGATTCTGACAAAGAAATGAGTGATGTTACAGCTTGTCACGTTCATTAACACCAAATATGGATGTCAGTTCGAATTATGGTAAGTACTAAGACATACAAGTTCAAACGTTACAGGAATGATGTTTGAAGGCTGTTTGGAGTAGTCGCTACAAACCTGTTTTTTAAAAATCTATTTTTAGCTTTGGTGGCCATCTTGGATTTTGTATCAAAGTGATTTTTTTCTAGGATCAACTAGACATCATGTGCAACATTCCTGTAAAGTTTCATGAAAATCCATCCAGTAGTTTTAGAGGAGTAGTCGCTACAAAAAAGGTTTACGTACAGATGGACGGACAGACAGACGGACACCGCACCACGGCATAAAAAGGGCCCGACGTTTACAGGATCGCAAGTTCTGCAAATGATTTGCTACTACAGCGACAAGGAAGCTGGCGATTATGAAACAGATTCTGATGAAGAAATGCTTGTCACGTTCTTCAACACTACCAAATATGGATGTCAGTTCGAATTCTGGTAAGTACTAAAATATACAAGTTGAAACTTTACAGGAATGATGTTTGAAGGCTGTTTGAATTAGTTTTGTGCACACATTGTAAATATTTATGCATACATGTTTTTATAATATTATAACAAGCAATCAAAAAAAGCAAACTACATCTATATACATGTACTAATGCATATACATGGCTGTCTATTGTGCTATGTGTGTGATCAATAGACTTGATCAAATGACTTCAACCTGCTTTCAAAACATACTTAGTCATGCTTATATTTGATATGCAGTAAGGGCGCCACTAAATCATTTCACGTGCCTGGACCGCATAACTCAAACATAAAGAATTGGGGTTGGAGGCAACGTAGTCCCCATTTTGCAAGCACGTGCAGATGTGCGGATTTTATAGTACTCTTTTAAACAAGAGGTCAATGACCTTGAAGCTCTACTGATCGATTTTGATTTCAGGAAGTAGTCGCTACAAACTGTTTTTTGGAAAATCTATTTTTAGCTGTGGTGGCCATCTTGAATTTCCGGCCAACCTGAAATTTTGCTAGGATCAATAAGACATCAAGAGCAACATTCCTGTGAAGTTTCATGAAAATCCGTCAAGTAGTTTCAGAGGAGTAGTCGCTACAAGTTTTCATTATATAACTCTATGTAAACAAAGATGGCCACTGACAGCCATGTTTAACATTGAATCAAAATAATGTTCGACTCGGATAACCATCATGTCATGCTGATCATTTTAGAAAAAGTCCCATATCAATATCTCTTATAGTTTTCAAGAAGTAGTCGCTACAAACTTATTTTTTAAAAATCTATTTTTAACTGTGGCGGCCATCTTGAATTTCCGGCCGACCTGAAATTTTTCTAGGATCAACTAAACATCAAGAGCAACATTCCTGTGAAGTTTCATGAACATCCGTCAAGTAGTTTCAGAGAAGTAGTCGCTACAAGTTTTTACTATATAACTCTATGTAACCAAAGATGGCCACTGGCAGCCATGTTTAACGTCGAATCAAAATAATTTTCCACAAGGATCTACATCATGTCATGCTGATCATTTTAGAAAAAGTCCTATATCAATATCACTTATAGTTTTCAAGTAGTAGTCGCTACAAACTTATTTTTTAAAAATCTATTTTTAGCTGTGACGGCCATCTTGAATTTCCGGCCGACCTGAAATTTTTCTAGGATCAATTAGACATCAAGAGCAACATTCCTGTAACGTTTCATGACAATCCGCCAAATTGTTTCAGAGGGGTAGTCGCTACAAGTTTTTACTATATAACTCTATGTAAAAAAAGATGGCCGCTGGCAGCCATGTTTAACGTCGAATCAAAACGATTTTCGACAAGAATCAACATCATGTCATGCTGATCATTTTAGAAAAAGTCCCATATCAATATCACTTATAGTTTTCAAGAAGTAGTTGCTACAAACTTGTATTTTGAAAATCTATTTTTAGCCATGGCGGCCATCTTGAATTTCCGGCCGACCTGAAATTTTGCTAGGATCAATTAGACATCAAGAGCAACATTTTTGTGAAGTTTCATGAAAATCCGTCAAGTAGTTTCAGAGAAGTAGTCGCTACAAGTTTTCATTATATAACTCTATGTAAACAAAGATGGCCGGGCAGCCACGTTTAACGTCGAAACAAAACGATTTTTGATAAGGACCAACATCTTGTCATGCTGATCATTGTAGAAAAAGTCCCATATCAATATCACTTATAGTTTTCAAGAAGTAGTTGCTACAAACTTGCATGAAAATCTATTTTTAGCCATGGCGGCCATCTTGAATTTCCGGCCGACCTAAAATTTTGCTAGGATCAATGTGACATCAAGAGCAACATTTCTGTGAAGTTTCATGAAAATCCGTCAAGTAGTTTCAGAGAAGTAGTCGCTACAAGTTTTCATTATATAACTCTATGTAAACAAAGATGGCCACTGGCAGCCATGTTTAATGTCGAATCAAAATAATGTTCGACTCGGATAACCATCATGTCATGCTGATCATTTTAGAAAAAGTCCCATATCAATATCACTTACAGTTTTCAAGAAGTAGTCGCTACAAACTTGTATTTTGAAAATCTATTTTTAGCCATGGTGGCCATCTTGAATTTCCGGCCGACCTGAAATTTTGCTAGGATCAATTAGACATCAAGAGCAACATTTTTGTGAAGTTTCATGAAAATCCGTCAAGTAGTTTCAGAGGAGTAGTCGCTACAAGTTTTCATTATATAACTCTATGTAAACAAAGATGGCCACTGGCAGCCATGTTTAATGTTGAATCAAAATAATGTTCGACTCGGATAACCATCATGTCATGCTGATCATTTTAGAAAAAGTCCCATATCAATATCACTTATAGTTTTCAAGAAGTAGTCGCTACAAACTTATTTTTTAAAAATCTATTTTTAACTGTGGCAGCCATCTTGAATTTCTGGCCAATCTGAAATTTTGCTAGGATCAATTAGACATTAAGAGCAACATTCCTGTAAAGTTTCATGAAAATCCGCCAAGTAGTTTTAGAGGAGTAGTCGCTACAAGTTTTTACTATATGACTCTATGTAAACAAAGATGGCCGCTGGCAGCCACGTTTAACGTCGAATCAAAACAATTTTTGATAAGGACCAACATCATGTCATGCTGATCATTTTAGAAAAAGTCCCATATCAATATCACTTATAGTTTTCAAGAAGTAGTCGCTACAAACTTGTATTTTGAAAATTTATTTTTAGCCGTGGCGGCCATCTTGAATTTCCGGCCGACCTGAAATTTTGCTAGGATCAATTAGACATCAAGAGCAACATTCCTGTGAAGTTTCATGAAAATCAGTCAAGTAGTTTCAGAGGAGTAGTCGCTACAAGTTTTCATCATATAACTCTATGTAAACAAAGATGGCCGCTGGCAGCCATGTTTATTGTCAAATCAAAACGATTTTCGACAAGGACCAACATCATGTCATGCTGATCATTTTAGAAAAAGTCCCATATCAATATCACTTATAGTTTTCAAGAAGTAGTCGCTACAAACTTGTATTTAAAAAATCTATTTTTAGCTTTGGCGGCCATCTTGGATTTCACATCAAAATGAATTTTTGCTAGGATCAACTAGACTTCATGGGCAACATTTTTGTAAAGTTTTATGAATATCCATTCAGTAGTTTCAGAGGAGTAGTCGCTACAAATAAAAGTTAACGGAAGGACAGACGGACGGACAGACGGACGGACGGACGGACGACGGACGCCGCACCACGGCATAAGCTCTGCTGATCTCTGATCAGTAAAGCTAAAAACACTAGTTTAAAGCTTATACTAGATGGCAGAGAAAACAAATCATATCAGAAGTAAGTTATTATGACGGTGATTCATCAAACAATCATGTTGACAGGTTTTATTGAGATATCATAGTCTGAAATCACGGTACAAATGCGAAAATCGAATTTGACAATGTTTCAAAACGGGTACAAAAATTGTATATTCTTAAATATTGTTGAAATTGTCAGGAGTCGAAGATCATTACCTGTTCTACCTTTTCTGAAAATTTCTTATTTTTTCGTGAATATACATTTTTCGTGATCGTTTTGAAAGTTGGTACCTGCATTTCACTCTTTAGGCTATTCAAAATGGCGGCGACACCAGCCTAGGGCCAGTCAGTCGCACACCATAAACCCCACTTCTCCCTGGACAAATTAAAATTGTCACTGAAACTAAATTGTGATCTGAACTGAACTGCTGTATTTCCATTTCCACAGTCCAAACGATGAGTGCTAAAAATAGCTCATACACGGTGTGTATTCAAAGGTCAAATTATGCTGATGCATACACACAGACAGACTGATGGATTATTTGTACAGGAGTGGAATTAAGTCGTTAGACCTTTATCGAAACAGTGAACGTATATAACTTCAAGTTTTACATGATTGACTTGAGTGCGTAATTTACAAACTACAAAGAAATAGATCTATCATCTATGTCGGAAAATTGAAAGTGAAACACACCAAGCAAATGGGTCATGGCATGGATTGTCTGTAGCCTGTGTAGGGATTTGTGTAAGTAAATACACTTTTAATTACTGTAGGACAAGTGTTTAACGTTGAAACATATGAAATGGTGGTGGTTCATATACATTAACTTAATTCTGATCATTTTTAGAACACATGAGTGATGAATGATTGATGAAAATGTAAGCCTTGAAAATACTACTTGTTCATGAATGCCACCTGTGTCTGTGACTTACATTTTGGATTGTATCCAGAAAACACCACATTCAATTCCAGTTGTGTTTTTAGTAAAATATTATGGAAAGCTGGCATTGATAGCATTTAAAGAAAGTTGAACATAGGTATTAATATTGAAAATAAATGGAACAATATGTTATTTTTTCAGGTCTGCTTAGAGGCAGTGTCAATGTGCAGTGTGTTACCACAGCCTGTTTTCAACAAATCATTTCCCAGTCTCACAGTAATCTACATCAAGAGCCTTGTGTAAGCCAGTGTGTAGGTAAGCTCACCTTCAAAAAATCTATGAATTTGTCAGTGCCCCAGATAAGCAGCGTATCTGCGTATTCCACTCAATTAAAATTGTCAAATACCCAATTAATTTCACTGACATGCGTACCAGATAGTACCAGATACGCAAGCAATTTCCTTTTCACTCAAACATTTTAATTTTCGAGCGTATCGACAGTCAAAGTGTTCAAATGATTGATGGATTGATGTTTTCGTGCGTATTCCAATATTTACAAAAAGCAGATTTTACTTCCGGTGTTTAGCTTGACTGGGACGTAACATTATTAATGATAAAGTGGAGCAGTAAAAGAGAACGCTATATAGTTGAATATGTATGCTATACCAGTCTATACTATTGTGTAGTCGTCTGGGCGCTTTCTTGTTTACTTTTGAAAGCGTTTGCGTTGTGCACACGATTAAAATGTCGAAACATTGAAAATCACTGCCATGAATAACAAGTCAATAAAGCTCACATAAAGACGGGTAAGTTACCTGGCTTGTTTTACATTTGATCCCCAAATCACCCTATTTTTTTTGAAAATTTGAAATTCACTCAATTAATTTTAATTTCATGAGTGAAATACCCAATAGGTCAAAATGTTATCTGGGGCACTGATTTATCAATGTATATTCTTTGCAAATATGTGGCATTGTGCACCTGTACTTAGTCTCAGACTTCTTATACTAAAAATAAACAAGAGTTCAATGCCCTTGAAGCTCTACTGATAGGTTTTGATAGCTAGATCAGCATTCCTGTGAAATTTCATGAAAATCTGTCAGGTAGTTTCAGAAAAGTAGTCGCTACAAGTTTTTACGATATAACTCTATGTAAACAAAGATGGCCACTGGTGGCCATGTTTAATGTCGAATCAAAATAATTTTCGACAAGATCAACATCATGTCATGCTGATCATTTTAGAAAAAGTCCCATATCAATATCACTTATAATTTTCAAGAAGTAGTCGCTACAAACTTGTTTTTTAAAAACTATTTTTAGCCATGGTGGCCATCTTGAATTTCCAGCCGACCTGAAATTTTGCTTGGATCAACTAGACATCAAGAGCAACAATCCTGTGAAGTTTCATGAAAAGTTTCAGAGAAGTAGTCGCTACAAGATTTTACTATATAACTCCATGTAAACAAAGATGGATTTAACATCCATGTCATGCTGATCATTTTAGAAAAAGTTCCAGATCAATATCACTTACAGTTTTCAAGAAGTAGTCGCTACAAACTTGTTTTTTAAAAATCTATTTCAGCCGTGGCGGACATCTTGAATTACCGGCCGACCTGAAATTTTGCTAGGATCAACTAGACATTAAGAGCAACCTTCCTGTGACGTTTTGTGAAAATCCGCCAAGTAGTTTCAGAAGAGTCGTCGCTGCAAAAAAAAGTTTTAGGATGGACAGACAGACGGACGCCGGATGCCGAACTACGGCGTAAGCTCTGCTGATGTTTGATCAGTAGAGCTAACACGAGGCCCAAGAGGGCCTGTGGATGCTCTACTGGCTAAAACGGCTCTTATATCAAGCCTTGTTGACATAAAATTTCAATCAGTATTTCTTTCAAAACATTGCGCGATATGCACATCTTACCAATGCTTCCTGCCAAGTTTGTCGAAATCCAACAAGGCGTTTAGGAGGAGTAGCGCCGACAAGAAATTTAAAGTAAAAATGTCAAGGGGCCGTAACTCCATCAAAAATCAAAGAACCGGGAAAAATTAAGAAAAACAAAAAAACATTAAATGAAATAAAAAAAAAAAAAAAAAAAAAAAATAAAAAGAAATTTAAACAAAAAAAATATACTAATAATCAAAAAAAAAAAATCTGGTAAAGTTTGGTAAAGATTAGATGTAAAATGAAGGCCCTATCGTACTAAAGAGATAAAATATAGCATTTTTAACGAAATCAAGGCCCTTAACTCTGGTGTTATTATTTGATCCGATTTGGCTGGATTTCGAACTAGTCCGAGCTTTCATTGATATTAACAATTTGTTAGTTTGGTAAAGTGAAGGCCCGATCGTCTTAACGAGACAAAATACAGCCTTTTTAACTAAATCAAGGGCAATAACTCTGGTGTTATTGATCCGATTTGGCTGGATTTCGAACTTGTCCGAGCTTTCATTGACATTAACCATCTGGTAAAGATTGGAAGAAAATAAAGGCCCTATCGTCTTAACAAGGCAAAATATAGCAAATTTTAACTAAATCAAGGGCCACAACTCCGCTGCTACTGGTCCGATCTGTCTGGTTTTCGAACTTGTCCTAGCTTTCATTGATATTAATAATCTGTGAAAATTTAGCAAAGTTTGGATGAAAAATGAAGGTTCTATCATCTTAACGTGGCAAAATATAGCATTTTCAACTAAATCAAGGTCCATAACTCCGCTGTTACTGGTCCAATCTTGCTGCTTTTCGAACTTGTTCGAGCTTTCATTATTATTAACAATCTGGTAAAGATTGGTAAAGATCGGATGAAAAATGAAGGCCCTATCCTCTTAACGAGGCAAAATATAGCATTTTTAACTAAATCAAGAGCCATAACTCTGCTGTTACTGGTCCGATCTTGCTGATTTTCGAACTTGTCCGAGCTTTCATTGATATTAACAATCTGTTAAAGCTTGGTAAAGATCAGATGAAAAATGAAGGCCCTATCATCTTAAAGAGGTAACCAGACGACGGACGACGGACAGATGACGGACGGACGGACGACGGACAACTCGCCATCCCATAAGTTCTGCTGGCCCTTGGACAGTAGAGCTAAAAATGAGTATTTACCTTCAGTCTGACCTTGACCTTTACATTTTAGTATGGCCATGTTGATGTCATGAAAAGTATATATTGAAAGTTTGATGAAGAAATATCAAGAAATGAGAAAGTTATAACCAATGTTAAGTTTTTGTGAAGAAAAAAACGAGTATTTAACCTTCGGTGCAACCTTGACCTTTACATTTTAGTATCGTCATGTCGATGTTGTCATGATCAGTATATATCGAAAGTTTGATGAAGAAATATGATCATGTCGATGTCATGATGAGTATATATTGAAATTTTAAGAAGAAATATCAAGAAAAGAGAAAGTTACAGCTAACGTTAAGTTTTTGTGGAAATAAACGAGTATCACATAATGACCTTCAGTGTGACCTTGACCTTTATATTTTAGTATGGTCATGTCGATGTTGTCATGATGAGTATATATTGAAAGTTTAATGAAGAAATATCAAGAAATGAGAAAGTTAGAACCAATGTTAAGTTTTCTTGAAGAAAAAAATGAATATTTAACCCATATAATAACCTTCAGTGTGACCTTGACCTTCATATTTTAGTATGGTCATGTTGATGTTGTCATGATGATTATATATTGAAAGTTTGATTAAGAAATATCAAGGAAATGAGAAAGTTTTAGGCAACGTTAAGTTTTTGTGATGGACGGACTGACGGACGGACGACAAAGAGATCCATATGTATCGCATTTTTCTTCGAAAAGGTGACACAAAACATGCCTTCTATTGGGGGGGACGTCATAATTTCTGGAACAGCCCTTAGTTGGGTATCCTTATTTTTCGACCATGGCTTACCTTATACAGTCATGCATAATTTCTTGACATATCATACACTGTAGATTCTCCTCTATATCATCTTGATATGGAATGACTGGTTTGTGTTTTGAACTTTCTACTTCCCTCTTCACAAAATCTTTCTTAGGATTTTCGCTTGCTCCAAGTTTTACTGTTTCAGTAATTTCAATGGTCCCTTCATCAACTTGTCCACCACTAGCTTGCTGTTTTAGCTCTTTACTTGGGTCACTGGTACCGGCTTTCAATTGTTCTTTATTCTCAGTTTCAGAATTTTTGTTCGGTTTGATTTCATTGTCTGGTGTTCCTTTTAAATCGTCAGGCTTTAGTCTTTTGGTAGGTCTTTCATTAATAATGGATTCGTCTTCAGAATTAGGTATTGTTACTGTTTTTTCTGGACTAGTATAGTAACAGTCTGAATCTGCAGTGAAATAAGTTAACAGAAATGTTGTAAAACATAGCAAAAGGTTTTTTATTCTTAGGCAGCAGAGATCTGCCACATCAACTTACACAATTCCCAATATGGAACAGCATACATACTCAACTCCAGCAAACTTGGACATTAAGTGGGCCTTAGTTTCGAAGAGGTTCCAACAGGCTCCAACTAGACATCATAAGTAAAGGTTCCAACAGGCTCCAACTAGACGTCATAAGTTAAAAGGTTCCAACAGGTTCCAACTAGACGTCATAAGTAAAGATTCCAACAGGCTACAACTAGACGTCATAAGTAAAGGTTTCTACTGGCTAACATGGCTCTTATAACATCAATGAAGCGAGTGACTGCAATTTACGTTTTTTTTGAAAGTTTTTTAATTTGTTCAAGCTTTTATTGATATTAACAATCTATTAAAGTTTGGTAAAGATAGGATAAAAAATGAAGGCCCTATTGTCTTAACGAGGCAAAATATAGCAATATAGCATTTTTAACTAAATCAAGGGTCATAACTCCTCTGTTACTGGTCTGATCTGGCTGGTTTTCGAACTTTCTGAGCTTTCATTGATATCAACAATGTGCTTAAGTTTGGTAAAGATCAGATGAAAAATGAAGGCCCTATCGTCTTAACGAGACAAAAGTTAACGATGGACGACTGACAACGGACAGACGACGGACGGACAACGGACAACTCGCCATCACATAAGCGGCCAGTAGAGCTAAAAAAAAATCAAAGGTCCATAACTCCGCATTATAGGTGCGATATGGCCGGTCATCGAACTTGACTGAGATATTATGCCCATAAACATTAACCCCAAGTTTCATCAATATTGGATTAAAAATGTTAAAGGGAATGTAGCAACACAGCCAAACAAACTCTATTATTGAGAGTTCTGAAAAACTTGGGAAAAAGTGAAAGAATTATCAAAATCGGATGATAAACAAAAAAGATATGACCATTTGAAGGTGGTTCTAAAACGGATATGGGAGCCTCCATTTTGAGAACTATGACATCACAGTTCCAAATTACCATATATGGAATTTGGATGAATATCATTTAAAACAAAGAAAATCACTACAAATGAATTCAAAATCCTTTACTGGTCATATAAAGCAGCATTGCCATTAAGTATACATATTTTTCATACAGTTGCTGTTATTTTTTCCTATAAGTCAGTAAATTTTTATATTAATAAATATTGCAAATATGGTCATTTAGAACTGTGAGGTCATAGCTCTCAAAATGCCGGCTTCCACATTCCGTTTCAACAGAACCCTAAAATAATGGTATCTTCTTTGTTTAACATCTGATTTTGATAATTCTTTCACCCTTTTCTAAGTTTTTCAGAACTCTCAATAATAAAGATTGTTAGGCTGTGTCGCAACATTCCCTTTAAAGTTATTGGAAACCGCTAAAATCATTAATTTTCAAAAATGGAAGCGCCATAACTCCGGCATTATTGGTGCAATGTGACCTTGACCGAGATAATATGCCCATAAACGTTGTCCCCAAGTTTCATCAAAATCAGATTATAAATGTAAGTTATTGATCGGAAACCGCAAAAATATTCAATTTTCAAAAAATCCAATGGCTACAACTCCGGTGTTTATTAAGCAATAGAGTTGGTTATCGAACTTGACCAAGCTATTGAGGCCATAAACATTGTGTTCAAGTTTCATCAAGATTGGATTAAAATTACTCCAGTTATGGAGCGGAGACCGTCAATTTTCAACAATCCAAGGGTCATAACTCCTGTGTTTCTTGAGCAATAGTGTTGGTTATCGAACTTGACCGAGCTATTGAGCCCATAAACATTGTGTCCAAGTTTCATCAAGATTGGATTAAAACTACTCCAGTTATGGAGCGGACACTACATTGCCGGACGCCCAATCGCCACCCGTCGTGCATGATTACATGTCATGTCAAGACGGGCGTATAAAAAGATATGGCCATTAAAAGGTTCTTCTTAAACGGATATGGACATCACTATTTTGAGAACTATGACAGCCATTATAGTTCTAAATTACCATATATGGAATATTTATAATATAATTTGATTATTTACTGATTTATAATAAAGAAAATCACAGCAACTGTATTCAAAATAAGTATACTAACATGTATTACTTTCATCCAACTTTTTCAACCAGTCAGTTGCCTCAGATTGTCAAATACTTGCACCATTTACTGACGGAGATTTTACTACAAGTGGTCTTCGCGATTAAGAGCATGACCTATATAGAGACTATAGATAAAACCTATGGTAAACACTAAGTCGGACAGAGTCTATGAAGAGAAATCAACACCATTAAGAAATCATGGTCGGTCGCTACACTCCCTTGCTTTCAGTTTCTTAATGGTGAACATGTCTTTTCATAGCCTCTTTCCTATACATAATGCATCAAATGATCAGTTAATGATTTTCAAACTAGACCCATTCTGCATATTTTTTTCTAGATGTAAATGGAGAGTGAGCCTGGAAATGTTTATTCCTGTTGGCGCCATACAACCTTTTTGTTTTGGTGCACCGTAAGACCCATATCAACTCAAATGAATTCATTTGAAGTGATGTTCTGTATAGTTCCCAAAATGGCAGCTTCCATATCTGTTTAGAACAACCTTCGTCATTATATTCTTTATCATCATATTTTAGTAATTCTTTCACTCTTTTCCATAATTTTTAGACCTCTTAAAAATAAAGCTTGTTTGACTGTGTAACTATTTAAACATAGTTCTTTTTATAGAAAATATGACATTCTGTATACCCCGTTGTCTCTTTATTTACAAGGGAAAGTCTTTCTGAACAGTAATATGCTATTCTAGGTTATTCACCAGGGTTAACTGAAGATTTTAAGCCTAATTTCATTCAAAATCTATGGTGAATTCAACTTATAGGCCTGAACATCAGCGCTAACTTAAACACCATATTTTGATTGCCATAAGCTTTTTATCATGAAATGGAACATTTCTAGTTTTTGAGAAAACAGGCTGCCAATCATCATTTCCCAAAAATAGAAAGGAAGAAATATAAGAATTCCTCACTTGTACGATTTAGGCATCAAAATGGTGATATATCTACTTACCTGTACTCTGTTTATTACATGTACATGAGGAATATATAAAGACATCACCTCCAGCAAGATAAAGTATGTCGATACCAGTGTTTGAACTAATGTCATATACTGTGTTTTTCTAAATGGCGACCTTAAATTCGCACTGTCAATTTCATTTGCCACCTAGCCCAGTGCTGGATAGGGCACATTCATTTTTATTCCAAGGTGAGCAATTACCAGAATGTATACCCTGCTTTGCACCGTTAACGGTCAAACACGTCTTGTTGGATTGTGTAGACTTTGATCCTATGTGTCAAAGGTACTACAATTTTAATACTATGAAAGAGTTATTTGATACTATAGATTTTAGTCTTGTTTTAGATTTCCTAAAAGAATCAGACTATATAAATCATTATAATGTGTTCTAATACATATTTACTTGTTTATATACCCGTTGACGGGCATTTACTACCATATCATCCCTTATTTTTAATAGTTTTATCTTTATATATTTACATTAATTTTTAATTACTACCTAATTTCTTCATCTTTCGTCGTTTTTTGCGCACAATATGACCTATTTATGTGTCAACATGCCGTAAAACACCATTCATTCATTCATTTGCCACCATTGTCCATTCATAGAAATAAAACCATGAAACAGCAATACTACCCTTTTTGGAATGCCTAATGCATATACGCATACAATGATATGAGCATCAGGTCACCTTAAAAATATTTGTTTGCACTTTCCCGACCCTAATTTCAAATGCAAAATTTAACAAAATAAAAAATATTGATATTTTAATTAATTAATTTCACATGCATATGAACATCAATAAAATATTGACTATTGTTGTATAACCTCTGAATTGACTAGAGATTTGAAAAGTTAGCAGATTATCATGCTTATATGACTATCATATCCAGTGTTGACTTGAAATAACAATTTAACAAGAAGAAGATTGCTGTTATAATAAACACAGCATTTAACACATATATACATTCAATGAAGTATGCAACACACGTACATTCAATGAATTATGCAGATGAACAAGAAATCTCACCAGTAAGTGACAAATGCCTCAAAAAGTTTTCTTAGTAATACATTATTGAAATACTAAGGCTAACACTTTGACACACCTTCTCATTGCCAATAACATTTGCATGAAGTTTCATGATATTCTCTTCAGTACTTTCAAAGTTATGGCCGAGAAACGAATTTGACTCATTTGACTTTTTGACCTTCAATTGTGACCTTGACCTTTGACATATGGGCTTGCTTCTTGTGTGCAACACACCTTCTCATTATGAGTAATGTGTGTGTGAAGTACTATTGAAGTTATGTCATGATAGTTTCGGATGGATGGACAAAAGGATGGATGCAAGGATGGTGTGATGTCTATAAAGGAGGGGGCATGATCAAAAGTATAAAAAGAAGCATTTAAATTTAATCTAAACAAAATGTGTGCAACATCTGCCTGAAACAGATTAAAGAAATCTAAGTGTAATGTCTTTAACACCGACTTATTCACAACTAGGTTTAAAATACAAGTGCGCACAGAGTATATTGTGCTCACCTCACACATGTCACATGGAACAGAAGGGTTCTAAGGCCATACGTTTACTGTTTCTTGCCTAATTAACCTGTGGCCTCCAGTATGATCCATAGAGTTTTGTTTTTTTAAAAGGGTTTAGTCAAATATTGACAGAACATGCAAAACATTGATCACATGTTCATTTATGGACACATGAAACAGACATAGTAACTATTAACAGTGCTCGATGCCAGCTTTTTCGAAGTAATGTTTCAAATGACAAAATCTTTTGTTTGGTACAAGATATGAACATCAAATCCAGTGCATACAATCAACACTATTTTTATATTTCATCTAAAACATATAAATTGAATATTCGCACATCATCAGAAATATTTGAAAAATATGGCCAAATTTTCACTTGCCCGAAATTTAGTTTGGGCTAGACAATGACTTGCCCGAAAATAACATTATTAATTTGTAGAGATATACAATTTACCCAAAATATTGTTCCCACGCATATAATTTCCAAGTTCTGGCAAGTAGAAAAAAAAGTTAATGTCAATCCCTGTAAAGTATAAACATTGAACTCTGTGTCAATTTCACTTCTCAGTTTACGTTACTGCAAAGAACAATATTCTCTTCGAGTGTCCTTTTCGCAGACACCGTCCTCACATTTTTCTCACTCACAAGGTCAGTCATGTAGACGCTTTCAATTTACTATAGCAGCAGAGATTATTTCCAAGCATCCAATATATCAGAGAATTATGAAACTTCCAAAAATAATTGGAAAAAAAATAAATAAATAAAATATTAAAAAATTGTTTGGGTCGGCGGATTTGACGTGGGTCGGTCGCAAACTGACAACAAACAATTTTTTAATTTAGGCCTAACCAATTGCCTACTGCATCTCTAGATTCAGAACACATCAATAAACAGAGCATTATCTGAAATCAAATCTGACACCCGTTCACTCTTAAATTTGATAACACTGTTTACACATAACACAGATGATTGTGTGGGATATAATTATTACCTCTACTGGCCAAGGGCCAGCAGAGCTTATGGGATGGTGTGTTGTCCGGCGTCCGTTGTCCGTCGTCTGTCCGATAACTTTTACCTTGTTAAGAGGATAGGGCCTTCAGTTTTCATCCGATCTTTACCAAACTTTAACAGATTATTAATATCAATGAGAGCTTAGATAAGTTCGAAAACCAGCAAGATCGGACTAGTAACAGCGGAGTTATGGCCCTTGATTTAGTTAAAAATGATAAATTTTGCCTCGTTAAGATGATAGGACGTTTGTTTTTCATCTGATCTTTATTAAACTTTACGGAATTACTAATATCAATGAAAGCTCGGACAAGATCGAAATAGAGCCAAATCGGTATCTTTATCAACCTTTATCACATTGTTAATATCAATGAAAGCTCGGAAAAGTTCGAAAACCAGCCAGATAGGACCAGTAACAGCGGAGCTACGGCCCTTGATTTCGTTAAAAATGCTATATTTTGCCTCGTTAAGACGATAGGGCCTTCATTTTTCATCTGTAGTTTACCAAACTTTACTTGATTGTTAATGTCAAAGAAAGCTCGGATAAGTTTGAAAACCAGCCAGATCTGACCAGTAACAGCAGAGTTATGGCCCTTGATTAGTGAAAAAAATGCTATATTCTGCCTCAAGACGATAGGGCCTTCATTTTTCATCCGATCTTTACAAAACTTTACCAGATTGTTAATATCAATGAAAGCTCGGATGAATTTGAAAAACAGCCAGATTTACATAGGAGTTATGGCCATTGATTTTCTGAAATATGCTATATTTTGGCCTCATTAAGACGATCGGGCCTTCATTTGTACGGATTTCAGTGAAACTTTTCAGGGATGATCAGTACCAAGCCTAGTTGTACATATCTTCAGTGTTCCGGTTGAATGATTTTGGCCCTTTAAAGGTTTTAATACACAAACTTTGTCCTGACTTGTTCTCCTGAACCCCAGGTGGCCGGATTTAAACAGGGATGATCAGTTCCAGGTCTTGTTGTGCAAATCATCGCCGTGTTCCAGTTAAATGCTTTTTGGCAAAGTTATGGCCCTTTAAAGGTTTTAATACACAAACTTTGTCTGGACCAGTTCTCCTGAACCCCTCGCCAGATTACAACATAACTTACAGGTATGATCAGCACCAAGCCTAGTTGTGCATATCATAGTCGCGTTCCGGTTTACAGATTTTTGGTAGAGTTATGGCCCTTTAAAGTTTTTTGATACACAAACATTTTCCAGGCTAATTCTCCTGAACCCCTGGCTGAATTTCAATGAAACTTGACAAGGATGATCAGTATCAAGCCTAGTTGTGCATATCATTGCCACATTCCGGTTGAATGAATTTTGGCAGAGTTATAGCCCTTTAAAGGTTTTAATAGACAAACATTGTCCAGATTAGTATCTTCTGAACTCCTTGCCGGATTTCAACGAATCTTGGTGTGGATGATCAGTACCAAGCCTAGTTGTACCTATCATTGCCGTGTTCTGGCTGAATGAATTTTGGCAGAGTTATGACTCTTTAAAGGTTTTAATACACTAACTTGGTACAGACTAGTTCTCCTGAACCTCTGGCTGGATTTCAACAAATCTTGGCAGGGATGATTGTCACAAAATGTCACGGGTAGAGCGTATTGGTCGTACATAGCTCTTGTAAGCACCTGTAAGTTACACCCTAACCCATTGTTTAGTTGAAACCAATTCACAATATCCATGATAAATTCAGGTAACACGTAAAAGCGTGCACATTTTAAGTGGACGCCAGAGGGTGTCCGGAAGGGCCGTTTAATAAGTTTAGTTTTGTGCTAATGCATGTAAAAGTATAGGTCTATCACCTTAAAAGGCAAAATTGTGTAAGGGTCCTTTCATGTAGAATTTAATACTGCGAATTTAGCCACGTATGTCACAGACTGAACGGGAAAAATAATGGTTTGGGCGTAACGTTTGCTATAAAATCCATTGTCTTCTAGTTCTGGCCGGGATTGCTTGATACTTGCTTTGTTTGGAGCAGGAGTTGGACGGCGAAATTCACAGGCAATATGTGGTCAGTATTTAGTTTATTAACTTTTATTGTACATTTGTATTCAGTGGGCGGCGCCATCTTGGTTGGCGGTTACGACATCCGGTTAGCTTTGATGTTTCTCAAACATTAACTTGAGACTAGCATATGATTTTGAAGTTACTTTATTAGATGTAATTATTGTAATTGATCATTAATTGTAAAACAATATTAATTTGATAACGTTGTATAATAGGTACATTAGTTAACGTTGGTGCATAACTCAGTGATTGTAATACACGATTGAATTGATAACATTGTATATTAGATGCATTAGTTAACAATGAGATGAGTGACTAGTATAAATGTTCGAAGCGTATACATAGCGTTGTATAATATGGGCATTAGTTGACATACATGTATGCATGCATAACTCAGTGATGGTAATATTCGAGTGTATATTACATGTATTAGGGGCAGTGGTTAACAGCGACGTACATGGCATATACATGGCGTTGTAGAATATGTATACATTGCTACTCATCATTAGTACAGCTTACATATATTTATTAAATAATGATTTGTTTGGGTAATGATAATTATGCAAGATTGTTGTGTTTATCAACCGACATCTAAAACGTATGTATAATTACAGCCTAAGCCATCCAGGTGTGGATATAAGCCTTCCTGAGTGGAGCTAAGCTTCCACGCATAACGTTAAGAGCGGTGGAGACGGTTCCCGTACTTGCGCAACATGGCCAGGTTATGGAATCGACAACCCCCGGGACAAAAGGTGGGCCCGTTATCAGTCCTCACTCGAGGAACATCATCCACAACCTCAGTGGAGGTTAACCATCATTATATCGGGTCATCAACCCTTATAGCAGGCATTTGATGACAATCACCCATTGGATTCGCGCATCATCATATTCACGAGCTCTCGCGCATCACAGTTATCGCGCTAGATCATAGATCAACATTGTTAGAACTTTAACAACACTTTAGTGTCGTATATAATCAGTCGACACATTCAGTATTTGTGATAATACTAGGAACGTCTTAAACGTTCATGAGAACAGTCTTTTCATATTTCATCTGTGTATTCGCTTGTTTTTTTTGATAATTGTATATATATTTAACATATTTTAAAAGTTGCATTTAACTTATGTAAATGCATTCACCGTCATTAATTCTTTCCTGAGTTAGCCCCAACCACTAGGGTCATCTTGCGACAACTGGTGTCAGAAGTGGGATTTTGGGCGACTACGGAGGGAAAGAATCAATAAGTGATCTTTATTATGATATACTAAATCTCTACTTATTATTTTAGAAATGTGTACCACCCTCTGATCCATCAAGGCGACTGTGGACGATCACGGCCACAGCTTGGAAGACAAGTCAAGACATGACAAGGGTAGGGTGAGTCCAAACTGTTGTTTTGTACGTTCTTTCCTTGGCGGGAGGTCGCAGGGGTCTACAGGATTGGGTCTGAGGCACTTTTGCTCATTAATTTGGGTGTTTGTGTTAACCTCCCTTGATATACCAATAGTATCCAATTAGGTTGGCGCACAAGACGTTCTACTCATGTTGTGACCCTCGAGTATACTTATATTGATGGGAGAAGTAACTATACATGTACATGCTTTACACATTTCTATGATTGTTTAAGGTTTATGTCCAATATCAAATATAGATATTTTATGTAGTGTATGTTTTGTGGAAGCTAGATACTATCTATACATAACCGTTAGTAGTTAGTGCTAGTACAAATGTGTATGTTACTTGTCCTATGATGATGCCCTGGTATTTACTGAGGACACAGTGACTTACCATTAGTAGTTAGTAGAGTAGAATTATTAGTAACTTGTGTATTGTAGTTATTGTAGTGAGTATTCCACAATGTCTATAACCATGACGTCCATAAAGGAACTTACGGATATGGGTAAGGAGTTAGGGTATACTGGAGAGGAGCTTAGAACCTTTGTTAAAGACGAACAGGCTAGGGAAAGGGAATTTAGACTTAAGGAAAGAGATGCTGAGAAAGATAGGTTAGAATTCGAAAGGAGGTTAGCTAAAGAGAAGCGAGATGAAAAAAGTAGACTAGCCACAGAGAAGCTATAATTAGAAAGTAGAATAGTAAGGGAGAAGCAAGAGTTAGAACATGAGAGGTTCGAAACAGATGGTAGACTAGCTAAGGCTAAGATAGAGATGGAGATGGAGAAAGCAGCGTTTGATCATAAGTTAGCTTTAGAGATGGAAGCAGCTAAGACAGATAGTAAGGACAGTAAAACTGTAGGGAAAGATAGTTATTCTGGGAAGTTAAAAGGTCCGAAGTTACCATACTTTGATGCTGACAAAGATAACATGGACAGTTACTTGTTACAAGAATGGACCAAGGATAAGTGGGCAGTTCATTTAAGTGCGTTATTGAGAGGCAAGGCCTTAGATGTATTTTCTAGATTACCTAGTATAGATTCTCTTGACTATGACAAGTTAAAGGATGCTCTGCTTAAGAGATTTGAGCTAACTGAAGAAGGTTTTAGAAAGCGGTTTAGAGCTCGTTTGCCTCAGAAAGGCGAGTCATTTATTCAGTTCATTAGTAGGTCTAGAAATTACTTAGATAGATGGTTAGAGTTAGGGAAGGTAGCGCAGACGTATCAAGGCCTCATAGATTTCTTGTTGTGGGACAAGCTATTCAATGTTTGTAGTAGAGATCTGTTCTTATTTCTCAAAGAAGAAAACTAACTAGTGTAGAAGAAATGGCAACACAAGCAGATCAGTTTGCCGAGACTAGAGGTGGAGCTCATAATGTAGTGTCGAAAGACATAACTTTAAGAGATAGGCATGGGGACGATCATAGTAATAAACAGAAAGTCCAGAGTGGAAACTATAGAGGTGGAGGTAGTTCGATGGGTGCTAGAGGAGTAAGCAATAGTAGTAACAACATAGGTAGACCTTATATTCGTTGTCGTCACTGTAATGGGAATCATGCTTCACATGAGTGTAGGAAAGCGGTGAAAGTATCCGCTGTCGTAGACAATTTTAGTGACAATAGTAGAGGGGACAACAATGTAGGTAGTCAGAACCAAGGTTTTAACATGGAATTTCGGTAGAGGTAGAGGTGGTCAAAACCGAGGTTGAGCTAGAGCTAGAGGCAGAGGTAGTAATAGTCCGGTTATTAAAACCGAGAGTAGTAGCTGTTGTGTTAGATCGGATGGCGTAATGGCGAAGATCGGACCATGTCTCTTTCCGTATGCAAATCTTCCAATGGCAGATGGTAGAGTGAATGATTGATTGATTGAATTGGAGTTTATAGTCGCACCAACAGCTAAGGTCATATGGCGACTTTCCAGCTTCCACTGGTGGAGGAAGACCCCAGGTGCTCCTCCGGGCAATTTTCGTGCACGGGCGGGCACCTGGGTAGAACCACCGACGTTCCGCAAGCCAGCTGGATAGCTTCCTCACATAAAGATTCCTAGGCCCCTGAGGGATCGAACCTACAGCGGTGAGGGGCAAGTGATTTCAAGTCAGAGACGTTAACCACTCGGCCACGGACACCCCCCCGGTAGAGTGAATGGCACGGACATAATTGTAATGAGGGACAGAGGTTGTACAGGTGTGGTAGTTAAGCATAGTTTAGTTACGGATGACCAGTTGGTAGGTAAACAGTCACCGTGTATGTTGTTAAATAAGTCAGTAGCGAGAATAGATGTAGATACACCTTTCTTAATTATCGGTGGTACTCTTTCATTTCTTTTTGTTTTCTTACTTAATTTTCGATTCAGTGGTTCCACTACTCCAGACGATTAAAGGCTCTGGGTATTGTTTAAACACTTATAGGATATGTTGCCTACTTTTTAATTTAGTCTTTTGACTGTTACTTGTGATATGCAGGCTTCATAACCGCTGCTCCCAACTAAATTCTATTATGTTTATTTCGCTCTTCGGCGCATTTAATTTTATTAGATACTCACTGGACCATACGCCGTACGACATGGGGAAGAAAGATACTCCATGTCCACCGCCATATGCATGCCATCTTCGGGATGGTTAAAATTTTGTACTATTGATTTTATTATTATTGAGTTCTGCTCAACCCGGGGCTAGAGGGCGTGAGCGGTAGCTAGCATATTTCACTACCGCTCATGAACAGTCTCAATCAAACCGAGACTGCAATATTTCGTATGTGTCGTTTTCGGCCGTTTCCAAAGGTCCATTATCATACTCTTTTTTATAGCACAGTGGTGTTGCTTGTGCAGTGTGGCGGCAGTATAACGTTTCCCCGTGCTTGCAATCAGTACTGTTATTCATTCGATCTTTGGAGATCGCTGAGCCCGATACTTATATTTAATTATCGGTTGTACTTTTTCATTTCTTTTTGTTTTCTTACTTAATTTTCGATTCAGTGGTTCCAGTACTTCGGCCGATTAAAGGCTCTGGGTATTGTTTAACCACTTATAGGATAATTATGTTGTCTGCTTTTTAATTTAGTCTTTTGACTGTTACTTGTGATATGCAGGCTTCATAACCGCTGCTCCCAACTAAATTCCATTATGTTTATTTCGTTCTTCAGGGCATTTATTACTACTGGGACCATACGCCGTATGACATGGGGAAGAAAGATACTCCATGTCCACCGCCATATGTCCACCGCCATATGCATGCCATCTTCGGGATGGTTAAATTTTGTACTATTGATTTTATTAATATTGAGTTCTGCTCAACCCAGGGCTAGAGGGCGTGAGCGGTAGCTCACTACCGCTCATGATACCGCTCATGAACAGTCTCAATCAAACCGAGACTGCAATATTTTGTATGTGTCGTTTTCGGCCGTTTCCAAAGGTCCATTATCATACTCTTTTTTAAAGGGACTACAGAGGAACTATGTATGGACGACCCGATGTATGATTTAACGATAGGGAACATAGAAGGTTCATTACTTCCGGTAGCGTCCGAATTTAGGAGTAGCATAAGTAATGCAGTAGAGACTAGAGCGCAGGTTCAGAAGCAAGCTCAGGCTTATAGAAAATTAAAGTTCCTGCAGCCGTAGGTGACATATCTAAAGCGGAGTTTATAGAAGCACAAACTCAAGACGAGTCATTAGGTCCTTGTAAAGTGAAGGCCAAGGATGGTGTAGTGAAGAAGTGTAAAGGGGCCGGTAGTTGTTTGTACATAGATTATTGTACAGAGAATTTGAAGATAGTGGTGGTAGACAGTTTCACCAATTAGTGGTACCTACCCAGTATAGAACTACAGTGCTTAAGGTAGCTCATGAGTCGATTATGGGAGGTCATTTAGGCATAAAGAAAACGTCAGATAGAGTATTGGCAGAATTTTATTCGCCAGATGTTAGTGGAGATGTAACTAGTTATTGTAGGTCCTGCAATGTATGTCAAAGGACAGTACCAAAAGGTCGAGTGACCAAAGTACATTTAGGTCAGATGCCACTGGGTCACAGTTTACGTCAGAACTTATGGCTGAAGTAAGCAGGTTATTGTCTTTGCGTCAAATCACGACAACACCGTACCACCCTATGTGTAACGGGTTAGTCGAGCGATTTAACGGGACGTTAAAGCAAATGTTATGTCGTATGTGTACAGAGAGACCCAATGATTGCAACAAGTATCTCAATGCTTTGTTGTTTGCATTTAGAGAGGTTCCACAAGAGAGTTTAGGATTTTCTCTGTTTGAGTTATTGTACGGTTGATCAGTTAGAGGTCCCATGAGGATTCTTCGAGAGATGTGGGCAGGTGAAGTAGATAGTGATGAGGTTAAGACTACATATCAGTATGTTTTAGATCTGAAGGAGAAACAACAGGAGACTTGTAAGATAGCTCAAAGTCAGTTAGTTAAGGCAAGTACCAAGTACAAACGATACTATGACCAGAAAGCTAGAGCTAGGAAATGTAAGATAGATGATCAGGTGTTATTACAATGGAAAGGTCCGTTTTACGTTAGAGGGATAAACGGAAAGTTAAAGACCATTCATGCGAATATGCTGAAAGAGTATATCAGGAGAACCGATAATGTGCAGCAAGGGGTGTTAACGGTAGTTAATGTTGCAGTTATTGAGGATAGTGAGGAAGCAGTAGTGAGTACACTAGTCCCCTGTATTTTCCCATTAGTGTAGGTAAGGAGACAGCAGCCGATGTAGACATATCGGGCATGCTTAGTGTAGCAGAGAAACGAGAGGTAAGTCGTTTAGTCTCCTAGTGTAGTGCTGTTCGGTTCGATGCGTCGAGACCAACAGATGTAGTGCAGTGTAGCTTTAAGCACACGTTAGCAAAGGAGAGTCCGTGTAATAGACTGTGGAAAGGACAATATTGGGGCAGACTATTTAAGTCGGCGTACATAATGACAGGTCTAATACAATAGCAGTGTATGTTACGACAGTGTAGTGTACCATTGTAGAATATTGTTGAAATTTTAATGTTGCTTATTATGCAACCATGTCTTTTGCTATGACTAATTAATAGTTTATTAACATGTAAATATTAATTATCATTTTGTTGAATTTTAAAAAGTGTAGCACTTTCTTTAAGTGGGGAGAGGTTGTCACAAAATGTCACAGGTAGAGCGTATTGGTCATACATAGCTCTTGTAAACACCAGTTAGTTACACCCTAACCCATTGTTTAGTTGAAACCAATTCACAATATCCATGATATATTCAGGTAACACGTAAAAGCGTGCACATTTTAAGTGGCCGCCAGAGGGTGTCCGCAAGGGCCGTTTAATAAGTTTAGTTTTGTGCTAATGCATGTAAAAGTATAGGTCTAGAAATAATGGTTTGGGCGTAACATTTGCTATAAAATCCATTGTCTTCTAGTTCTGGCCGGGATTGCTTGATACTTGCTTTGTTTGGAGCAGGAGTTGGACGGCGAAATTCACAGGCAATATGTGGTCAGTATTTATTTTATTAACTTTTATCGAACATTTGTATTAAGTGGGCGGCGGCATCTTGGTTGGCAGTTACGACATCCGGTTAGCTTTGATGTTTCTCAAACATTAACTTGAGACTAGCATATGATTTTGAAGTTACTTTATTAGATGTAATTATTGTAATTGATCATTAATTGTAAAACAATATTAATATGATAACGTTGTATAATAGGAACATTAGTTAACGTTGGCGTATAACTCAGTGATTGTAATACACGATTGAATTGATAACATTGTATATTAGATGCATTAGTTAACAATGAGATGAGTGACTAGTATAAATGTTTGACGCGTATACATAGCATTGTATAATATGGGCATTAGTTGACATACATGTGTGTATGCATACCTCAGTGATGGTAATATATGAGTGATTTGATAACGTTGTATATTACATGTATTAGGGGCAGTGGTTAACAGCGACGTACATGGCGTATATATGGTGTTGTAGAATATGTATACATTGCTACTCATCATTAGTACAGCTTACATATATTTATTAAATAATGATTTGTTTGGGTAATGATAATTATGCAAGATTGTTGTGTTTATCAACCGACATCTAAAACGTATGTATAATTACAGCCTAAGCCATCCAGGTGTTGATATAAGCCTTCCGGAGTCGAGCTAAGCTTCCACGCATAACGTTAAGAGCGGTGGAGACGGTCCCCGTACCTGTGCAACATGGCCAAGTTTTAGAATCGACAACCCCCGGGACACGAGGTGGTCCCGTTATCAGTTCTCACTGGAGGAACATCATCCACAACCTCAGTGGAGGTTAACCATCATTATATCGCGTCATCAACCCTTATAGAAGGCATTTGATGACAATCACACATTGGATTCGCGCATCATCATATTCATGAGCTCTCGCGCATCACAGTTATCGCGCTAGATCATAGATCAACATTGTTAGAACTTTAACAACACTTTAGTGTCGTATATAATCAGTCGACATATTCAGTATTTGTGATAATACTATGAACGTCTTAAACGTTCATGAGAACAGTCTTTTCATATTTCATCTGTGTATTCACTTGTTTTTTTTTGATAATTGTATATATATTTAACATAATTTAAAAGTTGCATTAAACGTATGTAAATGCATTCACCATCATTAATTCTTTCCTGAGTTAGCCCCAACCATTAGGGTCATCTTGCGACAATGATGAGTACCAAGCCTAGTTGCGTATATCATCGCAATGTTTTGGTTGAATGATATTATACATAAACTTTATGTTTAGCCAGTAGAGTGTCCACAGGCCCGCTTGGGCCTCTTGTTATACTAGGTATGGTGTCAGACCAGTCAGAAAGTACTTCCGGGTCATAGGGTGCTAAAATAGTTCCTTGAAAAAATCCAAAGTTTCTAGTTTGCATGTGTTTTTCCCAAGATTAGTTTTTATTTCATTGTTAAATCTAACCTGATGTTAAAGTATTATGTCTGTTGTCATGAATAGTAAGTATTTTACTGTGTTTGTCAGGATTATTTCTTTGGAGAGTATGAGCACAGAGGTTAGGTAGAGATGTGGTTTTGACAGATGTATATTTCAAAATACGCGTAGTGTGAATGAATGACATGAAATGTTGAACAAGAGGCCCAAGAGGGCCTGTTTTGCTCTACTGGCTACCCCCGGGGCGGCGCCAAATTTGACCCCAGGTTCACCATTTGAACAAACCTGGTAGAGGATCCAAAAGCTGATAATAAATAAAAAATATTAAACCTTAACCACTTGTAGTTTCAGAGAAGATCTTCCCTATAGGCAGGGACCCAACTTCTCGTATCGTGCACAAAAACACTTTTGGTTTACCCGGAAAGATATACTCGTGATTTTTTGCATATCAATAACAGAAACTACGAAACCACTGTATGGATTAATGGTATTCTTTGCATTTAGTAACATCAACGTATTTTCTACAGAAGCCCATAAGTGATAAGAAAATATTGATATTCAAAGAAAAAATGTGTACAAGTTTATATTTTAGCAATATGATTTTGTTTTGTACATAAATAAGACATAAGCACGCCTGATTATATTCTGTTTATGCCGAATGCAATTTTCAATTATTTTTTTAAATCAAAAGCGGTTTAAGGATTGAAGATGGTGGGCAGATGGGTGGAGGGAATGGCAGGCTAAAGCTTTCATGCACGTTGTTAATAACTTCTGTAAATTGTTTTCGGTTAAAACCAAATTTACTGTGAAGTGTTATATCGTTAAGATGCCACTTTCTTACGAGCAAGGCCAATTTTCTCCTTTTCAGAATAGAGTTATGACCCCTGAGTTACTTAACAAAAATGCACATTTTGGGTAAAGCTTTGGTGCAAGGTTTTGATAACTTCTTTATCTTATTTTGGATTTTAATTAAAATTGCTGTGAAGCCTTATATCAAACATACATCACTTCCTTACGATCAATGTGTACCTTTGCCTTTTCTAAATAGAGTTATGGACCCTGATTATCTACGAAAATACATTTTTGAGTTTATGTTAATTAATCAAGTTTTGTTGTAAATTAAACAACATTTTGGGTGGAAACTTTATATACAAATAGGATACAAGTAAATGTTAATAATATTTATGATACATCAAATTGTTTTGCCATTTTGGAATAGAGGTATGGCCCTTAATTTACTTAGAAAATATGATTATTGCAACAACTATCTTTAATTGTGTAGGGTTTAAACCATATCGTTTAGTGTGAAGTCTTAATAACATTAACATACTGGCAGATATTTAGAATCCGTTCGATGGTAGCTTTTAGATTTCTTAATACAGTTATGGACCTTTAATTTACCTTGAAAATAGAATAGTAGTTACTGCAATTACTGTCTTATCAAATTGTAAACTTCCAAATTGGTTCACTATTTTGTCACAGTCGTATGATTGTATTTATCAGAAAAATAACGGGGTTTTTATTGACTAGTTTCGTTGGAAGGCGATTGAGCGACGTCAGTGTTTGGGTATGACGTCTGACAGAGTTTCTCCAAAACATCTTGAATACTATCTAAATGATTTATTTGAAATTTGCACTTTTGTTACATATGATCATTAACTGTCCAACCAACATTGGTGTTTCTGTGACCTTGAGTTTCAATTCTAGGTTCTGATTGATTGAACAGGCAACTTCTGGTTAAGAAGTTCGTCAACGTTTCTCAAACACATCATGAACAACTTGAATATTTTCCTACGGTTTGTATCGCCTTGATCCATGGGACGCAATATATTAAATAGTGTAATAGAATCATGTTTACAGTTTAAAACTATAAGTATCACTAAATGTGATCCATATCCTATTTCGAGTGAGAAACAAATTATGGTATAAAAGTCGAGAAGGAAATATAACATTAACAGAACACAGTCAGTCAACCAAACACAGGTATTTGAAACAAACACCAATCACAAGGATAGAAAAGAGAAAAGTATGCTAAATGGCAAACTCAAACGGTTGAAATATGGGTACCTACTTGGAATGGTCAGTGACAATATGGGTACCTCCTTGGAATGGTGAGTGACATAAAGGCTGCTGGGGTTAAACCAGGTTCTAGAGTGCACCATACCTCACTCTTACCCTATTTTCATTCCAATAAAATTCGACCAGCCAGGCTATAACCCCTTACAAATTAGGAAGTATTAATAGCAATTAGTAGGCAATAGAAGTAAAACACAAAATGATCATGTATATATGAATAGAAATTCAAAGAAAGCCACAAAGCAAATACTTGTCAGAAGCCAGGACAAAATAAGAATGATGACGATAAGACAATATTAAAGTCAAAAATTAGGCGTTACCATCCATTGCCCTATTTAGGTAGAAGCACATGCATTCATTACGATATATAGTATAGAAGGATAGAGATAGAGAGCAGAAGAAGGCACTTTACTATATACATATACTATAACTATATTCTCTCTAGCCTTCTACTATATATCCTAATAAATGCCTGTGAGTAGAAGTCATCATAGGGTTCAAAATCTGTCGGGTCATCGCAACATTAATTATAAAGCATAGTGACGAACTGTAAATGGGTCAACATCTAAACATGCAGTGCATTGCAGAATGATAGGGTCATATCCTATTTTGTTATGTTTGTTAACAAGTTTAACACAGATTGTATGAATGTGATAATGACCAATAATCTTAAAAAGTCTGTACATATAGTCACCATAGTCTTCACGTTGTGACAGACCTTGTAGCAGAAGAGTTCTGACAATATAACTTTAAGTAAATCAGGGTTATGATAATAAACCTTTGCAAAGGTTTGTCCAGATATAAAACTCAATGAAGCACTATTAAAGCTGGAGTAGAGGACTTCCAACTATGTACGGGATTCCTAATTTACAAAAACAGCCTATTAAAGCACACTTTCTTCTATTTCTAGTGACTGCACCACTATAAACATCTCAAAAGGTATAACGTCATGTCTTACTGCCGCTGTAGATCATGTAACACAATATTGTGCTAAAGCTTATGCTAACTCTTGGATTAATATATTTTAGTCGTTATTACTTTCTTGAAAAAGAATGCAGTAAATGTCACGCAAACCTTTCAAATATAAGCTTATTGCTCTTATTCAATATTTATTTTAGTGAATAAACACTAATGTTTGCTCAGCATTATACTGCGGTAGAATAAAATGTATTCTTTGGCATATCACTCCGCCATTAAAACAATCAAAATGGACTCTACCATTGCGTTTTCCATAGGGTTGCAGTATAGCTTTTGTTCTTACCATCACTTTCTAAAATTTCATAGCTCTAAACAGCCTACCTAAAATTAAAATACTAACCTAAATTTATCAAAAATGTCCAAAGTAAGCGGACTTCCGTTCGACTGTTTACCACTCAGCACAACCCCATGGCATTAGTGGTGTCAGGTCGCGGAGATGATTTCTGATAACCATTTTGATATTTTAGCTATGGTCATGTGACAAATTATGACGTAATCGCAGACTATTTCCTAAGACGTTGACAGAGTCACATGGTGATCCTGGTAAAGATTGGGTAATGATCACTGTTTAAAGGCTTATCAAAGGAGGTTGTCACCCTATTATTTTGCAACGCACTGCATGTTTAGTGGTTGACCCATTTACAGTTCACCGCTTTGCTTTCCACTTGATTGTGCGATCGCCGGAAAGATTGTGGACCTATGGTAACGTTCGATGGTTGTCTTTAATATTGTCTAGTCGTACCCTTAACAGTGTCAAAATTGAAATGATCTCTCTTGTCATAGAGTTTGCTTATTATTTCTCAGTTTCAATCGCGAGATGTAAATCAAGTAAAGAAGATATAGCAACTATGAGAAATATTAGCTTTTTTGAGGTGAAGTTCTTTGGAAAGAAAGTATATGTAGTAAAGAAATGAAAGGGTTGTAATTGTCCAATATATCATCCATATACAAAGAGGTATAACAAAAGGCTTCGATTACATCTGCCTAAGCGTATCTGGTAAAAGACTAAAAATGAAACCTCTAACATCACAAAACAAAAACAAATCTGCAACAAGAGTTTCACATTTCGTTCTCATTTGGGATTCCAACAATTTGTCTATAAACAGTAGTGTCATATTAACTAGTTCCATATGTGTAAAAAATATTATCTTATATGAATATAAATGCTTCGAAAACAACTACGTGACAAGTCCACATGGTGTAAGTGTCCAAAACCCGTTTACTGAAGTTGCTGTGTACTCAGTCTGAAATTTAAATATTTGCAAACATCAAGGGCGATAACTGTGTAAACCACTCCTCAATTGTTCTCATTGTCAAACAAAACCGAGACCTTAATAATATTACCCCAAAAAGCATGGATAATCAACTGCTGTTTATTACAATCATCGTGAAAACAATCACACTCCTTAGATATCCTCTTTGTTCAATTAGAATATTACACAGTAATTGATGATATTTCAAATGAAAGTAGGAAACAATCAGACGATCAAATTTTTCGACAATTTAGAGCAATAACTTGATACTCGTCTAACCTGTCTGAAATCCGTTTGATAATAAAGTTACACGCCAAACTGTGTGAAAGAAAATCGAAACCAATTTATTTAATGTATTGTGTAGGAAAGCTGAAATTTGCATTTTAATCAAGGGCAATAACTCAGTAAGGCAGGTGTCAATTCTGCTCAATGTCATCTTGTCAAAGTTCATACTCATATAAAGTCTCGCACTAAATAATGTGAAGATCGGAATCCGTTTACTAAAGTAATGTGTGTACTCAAGCTAAAATGTGCCTATTCTTTCAATAACCAAGGGTAATAACTCTTTAAAGCAAGTGTCAGTTTTACTCAGTATTGAACTTGTCAAAGGCCTTGTAGGTATAAGGCCTAACACCATACAACATTTAGTGGAAATCGGAAACCGTTCACTGCAGTTATTGTGAACATAAGAAATTCGCATTATCCCTGGCACAAGACAAAACAAAATTCATAAAAGGTCTATAACTCTTGTTAAAATTAGGCAAGTGTAACATAATCAGGTCTTGATTCTGTAGTTTGATAATTGGTCTATAGATAGCTTACGACAACATTACAATTGCAATATACTCAACTTGCCTTAATCCACGAACGGAAAAAACTTCCCCAAATACCCTTCCCGGGACTCCCGGCACCAAGGGCGCCGCCAAATACACCCGCACAAGCAAGAGTCACACAGAGTTACGTCCTCTTTCCGTCGTGGCTTCCTTCGAGAGGATGGTAAATCGACGTTCTCAAAATATTTGTTCTTTTTCCACGTAACAAACGGTTTTAATGTTTTATTACTTTAATTTTACTTCCCATATGTTATTTTCTTACGAGTTTATAACCGTACTTGGTGTTTCTTACAACTATTTTTCTATCTTTACGCCGTTATTTCAGACCGCATTTCGTAAACAAAAACACATGCGATCTACTTCCGGTTTACCAACCTTTGTAAATTCTATCGGAATTATGGCTGTTAACTTCTATTAGGAGTTTGGAAATTGACACTGGAACGTAGGCAGTACTTGCTTCGGCAGTATATTTATTTTACCTTTCCTACTCGTGTCAACACGCCAGTAAATAGTTTTTCTTCTTATATTGTTGGAATTTTGTTTTGTTTGTTATATAATTACAGTTGGTGCATTTAAACCACCTTCTGCTGTTATTCTCTTATATTTCAGTAACAGCAATGTATGTGTTTTCAGTCACCGGTTGGCTAGAGCTGGGCCGCAGAAAAAGGCGCCAGTGCCCTTCTGTGTCTCAGAGCTACCCTTCCAAAGACGTGACCTAGATCTAGCCCTTCCTAGTTAAAGGTTGTTTTGCCAGATACTTCCTGGGACGGGGAATGCCAACCAAAACGAAGGCTCATCGTCCTTCTGAGGTGAAGGCTCCCAATCCAGGCCCGAACTCACATACATGTAATATAGACGGGTCCTGCTCCAGGTGAAAGCAATGGAGACCACCTAAATGAAGGCTACTCGTCCTTCGGAGCTCAATAGCCGCTTAGCTCACTCTATGACTATCGACTATCTCGCGCTCACTAAAGAAAGTCCCGTACCCCACCCACTCCTGCTCCAAGCCACCAGGTAGTGCGGGGGTCACGCCGACTCCAAACTCTCTGCCTCATGGGTAATCTGAAGGTCCTCAGAACACATTCTATTCACTCCTCCAGGTCACCTTTCAGAGAGTCAACACACAGAGTGCGGTCTAGGAGCAACCGTCACCTGTCTAGAGACAGCTCAGGTAATTCTTCCCAGCTGAATTTTATGCTTTTCAAGCACGGCCCAGGGCCGAAAGGGTATTCTTACTGTTTTCAATACCGGTGTCATGGTTAGAGCTACCTAACGAAGCATGTAGTTTCTTCTGAAGGTCTCTACTATTATAAAACCAGACTAGTAGTCTTGAGGAAAGCTAAATACGACTTCTTTCTCTGGTATGGGAAGAGGACTTGGGTTTCTGTGTTGGTACTCGCATGTAAGGGGAAATTTCTGTCATGGGTCACATTTATCTGTTATTATATTTTCTTACGTGTTGTATTATCACAGATTGAATAGAATAGAATATTGTATTGTAATATTCATAACAATGTGAACATGACAATGAACTAACAGGAAATCAAATCATATGATAGCAATTTAGACATATATATGGATTAGCTGTCAGGATGACCGAGTGGTCTAAGGTGCCAGACTCAAGGTAATACCTTCACAAGCTAGTGTTCTGGTCCACGACTGTAGGCGTGGGTTCAGATTCCACTTCTGACACATACTTTTAACATACAAGTAAAATGTGTAAGGGACACTTTCCTTGTTCTTCCTTTTCAGTGTTATGTCAGAAACACTTACCAACAATAGGACAGAGACCTCTTTAGGAAATCATACTTTCCTAGATGGTGCTCTCGAATGGGATAGGCTTTTTTATTTTGATACGGAAGTCATACCTTCCTACTAACAGGGCCCTCTATCAGGCTGAAGGAAATGATAACTATTCCAAGAGTGAAGTTATCTAGTAGCCGTCTGGTTAGACAGAAAATCTACAATCAGAGAAGGTAAATTATCAAAGTCTTATCTCTGATTCTGATTTAATAGCCTGCCTGGAGGTATTCCAACCTCAAATAGAACTTATTCTTTTGTCGAACAGAATCACCCTATTTTCCAAGTTGTTGTAACATTTGTAAACACTTCTTAAGCATTGTCTACCTATTTTCTCGATTTTAGAACCTTATTGAATGCTTTCGTATCTTTTGAATAACTCTGCGTTTACTAAAAATCGTTAAGAGTATTTAAATTTAAAGTATTCTCCTCTCGTGGTTTTACTAATACCCACTACAGGAGTGTGATACCTGTCTTTAACTAAAGATTCTTAGTGAATTACTTTTGTTCTTTTCTGTCCTTATGGACTAGTTACAGTTTTGCAGGTAACCTCGTTAGAAGTCGGTACCTACTGTCGAGGTCCGTCGCAAGAATTGACCTAGATCAAGGATGATTTTAGTGACTACGGCTTCTGCGTCATGGTCTAATGATTGGTAAGTATTCATGACCTTCGCCATAGCGTTCATAGATTTCAGCGTTAATTGTAGCCACAGTCTTAAAGAAGTAAATCAGTTTATTTCTTTATGTATATTGTTTTCCTTTATCAGGACACCTAATTCAACTTATACTATCGCCTTGTTGAGTACTGTTTGTGGCAGGACTAATAGAATTCAGATATAATTCTCTTATATTTATCCATGTTGATATTTATCCATGTTGCTGTTCATATTTTTATGTAGGACAAGTAACTCCGTAACTGTTTCCTGCCCTGGTTACGGTTTAGTAGATGATTATTGCGGGTCTATGGGTTATGCTCATCAGACTTGCAGGTATATGAGCATTTATTTTATTTAGCGCCGGTAGTATTTATATCAAGGGGTGTCATTAAGAGGTAGGCAGGTAATTCGCCCTGCTACTTAGACTTTTCTACCCGGCTAATATGAATACTTTTACTAATACTGTATACTAGTAACTATCAAATACCCGGCTACTTTGCTCTGTGGGCCGTTTACTTGAAAAGTTAATGATATCTATGTATATCACCACCTTTTTTGAGGTAGGTTATATTAATTATATTAATTATTTACAGTGGCAGATGCTGTTTTATACAATTGCACATGCAGTTGCTGGCTGAGTCTTCCTTTTGCTGGTAAGTTGATATGGGGGACTCCCGTGGCTGAGTGGTTAGTCTCTTACTTGATATCACTACCACTCACCTCTGTTTTATAATGGTGTCCCGGTTAGCTCAGTTGGTAGAGCCTTCGCCCTGTAATGGAGGAGTCCGGTTTTCGTGTCCCATACCAGCCACTAAGACAACTGGCATCTTGTTTTATTGTGGATATTATGATATACCTTATATCTCATTGTTTGTGTTTCTTGTGAAATATCGACAATGACGTAATGCCGCTGTTGACGTTTTGTCATCTCTGTGTTAGCACATTATGTTTTGCTTCTTAAGTATCAAGGTGAGAGTACATAATAAATTATTAATAGAATTATTTTTGGTTTGTCGTGAATATAGGAAATTTCTTCTGAGAAAGAAACTTATTTTCACCAGAGCCTTAGCACGAGTGAATTATGCGTGTTTCCTCACTTATACACCTGCGGGTTTTTGGGATTACCCTAGGGTCGATTACGATCTCCTTCTGTACCGCTTAGATCTCCAAGCAGTTTCAGTAGTTCGGAGTAATCGGCTTCAAAGCTGCTATCCTCAACCCTACGTGGGTTTGTTCGCGGTTCCTCTGACTAAGCCTTGTCGGATGGAGTTCTTCGTCATTCATCTCTTACCTCTGGGGTTGCGTTCCTTGTGTAGCTTATTAGATGCGGTTGCAGGACATTACACTCCCTTCTTGCAGCTAAGGTCATTGTCCAGATTCTAGATTCCTTACCCCTCCCACGTCTCCATACAGTCATACAGTTAATGGGCTGTAGTGCCAGGGTTCGTTCTCCATTAGCCCTAAGAGTACTGATGATAGTTGGCGTATTTGTTGTTCATACCCCCCTGTTTAGTATTGCTAGAACCAGGATACTTTCTCCTTGTTTTCTATCAGTATAGAGGAGGTCTATCAGTATGAGTAAGTTCCTAACATTATGTAGGCTATACTATTGTTAGGCCCGGCTTCTAATCCGTACATTAATTATGCCTTAAGAGCCGGACTTCTCTTTTTGAAGTCTTTCCCTCAGGCAGTTTGAGATACTTCTGGCATCTATTTATTTATTGGTTCTATATGCCACGTTCGTATGAAAACACAGTTTCTTTTCGGCTAGATCTTTTACTTGAACACAAATTTGGGGGTGCATGCGTGTGCACAGCCACATTCAAGGTGACATTCTGCCTTGGTCAGAACAAAGGGGGGGGTGCATGCCCGCACACAGCCACATTCAAGGGGACATTCTGCCGTGGTCTAGGAGTTTCGTAGAGCTGCCCTAAATGCATGTTTAAGGATCTCTCAGTTTGGCGTTAGTAAACCTAAAAGTTGGTTCTTATGGGCCACACGGAAGTTTCTTTTCACTAACTAGGTGTCGCCCTAAATAATTAAATTCTGTTATTATTATTTTAATAGGCTCTCCCTTTTTTCTCAGCACTTCTGTCCATCTTGATTTCTTCACCACTGCGGTAACACCAACCCCTAAGTGGGGTTATCAGGATTTACCGTCTACCTCTGCTACTAGGATTCATTCCAAATCAGTATGCAACCTCACGTTTGTCGATTCAAACTACATCTTCAGACTTCAGTTTCTGTAATAGTTGCTCACATAATTGTACCTCTAGGAGGTCCTTCACTGGGTTACTCTTAGGTCACAGAGGTTTAGCTGGTCAGAATAAGTGTAACGCAGTGTTTGTTTACACTTCCACCGTAGTCGGAGTGGGTTTTTCTTGTTCCCCACTTTGAGCTTAGATCACTCCCTTTCTTAGTTTACAATACTTAGAAGTTAAAGTGGCTCTTTTTGGCCTCCTGTTTGACTTCTGTTCTCCGGCACTCCTTTGAACCTTTCGGTTAATCTTAGATATACTACCCTTTAGATTATCTTCTTTTAGCCTTGTGGCTCAGATTTAGTGAGCCCATTCTAGGAACTGAAGTGTCATCAGGCTCATGCTACTAAAGGGATTTCGTTAACTCCTTCTAGAGATATTCCAGTAACAATCTGTTTGGTTTTGTCTGGGTATATACCTAATTCAATTCCAATAAGGCTGCTCAAGTCAGAGCCTTTAAATTTCTTAAAATTCACAAATTATTTGTTAGATTCTATCTTTAATTATTTTTCACTGGTTCCAGTTCTTACTACCCAGTCAGTCATGGGGTTGTGCTGCTCTACCAGTTAGCTGACTTGGCCTTGCCCAAGTCTGTAACTTTAGGCATACAAATCAGTTGCAGTTTTGATTTATATTTTACTTATCTTGGTTTGTAAGCACTTCATACCACTATGTTCCAAATGTGTTTGGTTTATACATATTGTATTGTTTATAGTTATCTAATTTTCACACAGTTATCTTGTGTTCATAGTTACATTTACAGCTCAGTTATGAAGCTGTTATCTTAAGTATTGAATCAAGGGGTCGATACTTATTTAGATGATCTATGTAATACTAGAAATTTCTGTTCCATAGATTAGCTTGAAATTGCCGATTATGATTTTAGATGGTGGTGGACTTATTGTCCTTGACCTAATTGAAGGACTTATGAGGATGCCATATTCACCTTGTAACGTTCATCTGCCCATCTAAGAAGTTTTAGAGGCTCCACCTACTGGCTGGATAGCCAGTCAGGATCCCAGATTACGCTATGGTGAGTGTAAGTTGCTTGGGTTCATGCTCTCATCTGCTTTAATTTCTTGTAATTAGAGCAGGTTTGATCGTGCTTTGTTACTTGTTGTTCAGAGTTGTTCAAATCCCCTTTACATATTCGGGCACTCATAACAGGTTACATTGTACCACCCCAGCTCATTGTGTTAAAGTCGCAATTGTAATGTTGTCGTAAGCTATCTATAGACCAATATGAAAATTTTTGTTAATTTTAATATTTGTCTATTATACTTACGACAACATTAACTACCCACCCCTCCTTAAATTTAGGACTTATTTGCGGAAAGAGGACGTAACTCTGTGTGACTCTTGCTTGTGCGGGTGTATTTGGCGGCGCCCTTGGTGCCGGGAGTCCCTGGAAGGGTATTTGGGGAAGTTTTTTCCGTTCGTGGATTAAGGCAAGTTGAGTATATTGCAATTGTAATGTTGTCGTAAGTATAATAGACAAATATTAAAATTAACAAAAATTTTCATTTTCATATACACATATAGGTTTCAAATACTGGAACTGTATTTGCCGAAAAGGACGTGTGCAAATTTCTTTATTTTCCTTTGACTGTTTGTTCAGCGATTTTCATATATTGGCTTGGTACGAATGGGTAACCGTAGAAATCTCGATGCTGTTACGAAATGCAAAGTATGCCAGAAGTCCCTACAGTGGTTTCATATGTACAAGACCCCCATATGTTAATATTTAAAAAATCAGGAGTATATCTTTCCGGGTAAACGTTTTCGTTTTTTTCAGGCCTACTATAACTCTGTGTAAAACTGATCCAACAAGGGCCCCTAAGATCCCAATCAAAGACAAAGAACCAAGGTTTCTTATGAGAAAAAAATAAATCAAAACAATTTTAAACAAGACGCCCAAGAGGGCCTGTGGATGCTCTACTCGCTCAAGATAAAGTTTATGTATAAGGGGCCACAAGTCTTTCATAAATCATTCAACCGGAACATGGTGATGACATACGCAACTAGGCTTGGTACTGATCATCCATGCAAAGTTTCGTTGATATCCTGCCAGAGGTCCAGAAGAACTAGTCTAGACAAAGTTAGTGTATTAAAACCTTTAAGGTTCATAACTCTGCCAAAATTCATTCAACCAGAACATGGCAATGACAGGTGCAACTAGGCTTAGTACTGATCATCCCCGCCAAGATTCGCGAAAATCTGGCAAAGAGTTCAGAATAGACTAAAGTTTGTGTATTAAAACATTTAAAGGGCCATAACTCTGCCAGAAAAATAATTAAACCGAAATATGGCGATGTTATGCACAACTAGGCTTGATACTGATCATCCTTGTCAAGTTTTGTCTATATCCAGCCAGGGGTTCAGGAGAACTAGCCCGGAAAAAAATTGTGGAATCAAAATCCTTTAAAGGGCCATAACTCTGCCAAATATCTGAAAACTGGAACGCGACAATGACATGCACAACTAGGCTTGGTGCTGATCATCCCTGCAAAGTTTCATTGAAATCTGGCGAGGGGTTCAGGAGAAGTAGATCAGACAAAGTTTGTGTGTTAAAACCTTTAAAGGGCCATAATTCTGCCAAAAATCATTCAACCGGAACACGCCAATGATTTGCACAACTAGATATGGAATTGATCGTCCCTAAAAAGTTTCGTTTAAGGTTGCGATATCCTAAATATAGCATGGACTTGGCCACGCACCTTTCCAGGAGTGACCTCAGCCAGAAGTGAAAGGTCACAAAAATGAAAACATGCCAGATAAATGTTTCAAAATACATTTTCAGAGTTGTTAATTAATAAATAACATTTCTTAAAATGAGAGCATTTATTTTAACCAAATGTATTTTTTAAACATGAAATTGTGAGATTAACCCCCACTCAAAAACAGATAAATATTTACTGCGGTTTTGCATGTAAACAAATATGGCGGGCCCCCATGGAAAGTTCTGTAGGGGAAACATGCTGAATTTTAACTTTCAGCACATTGGACTTGGACTTACCTTGAAAATAAGACACATCTTTTTGAATTTGTATGTTTATTTTTATTTTTTATCTTCGGAAAAGCTTGCATTGTGACCTATGGGAAAACAATTAGTGTACCGCAACCTAAATGCACAATGAAAACATACATGGTCAACAATTTGGACAGCAGTCTTAAAATTTTTGCTGTATTTCCTGTGGAATTAAAATTAACATCTGAATGGATGACGTATAGTGATCAACAGACATACTGATGCATGAAAAAGAAACTCAACAATAAATGAGCATGCTTGAAGGTAAGGGGTGCTATATTGTACTTAGACTGCAGAAAATATACATAGACTTTGGTATTGAAGCGTGTACATTGGTACGCATGTACGCCTATCACATAGCTACATATCCCAAACATGTGAATGTTATATCAGCCATGCTGTTGCAAAGCTTAGCAATGATTCCTCTTTGGCGGGTGAGTTTGTCATGTTAGATTATATCACAAATGTCGACGGGCCGGGCCAAAAATCGGAAAAAAATCTGATCTCGCATGAAGTGACACCATTGTATTTTTTTCTTCTATTCTGACGAGTACGTATTTTGTCTATTAGTATGCCAGTTATTTAACATGCAGTCTTTTTTGGGGGTTTTAGTTTTTTTTAAGAAATATGAAAATAATGCTGGCTATAATGTGTATGCGTGTACCGTAAATGGTTGCTCGACAGCCTTCTGAGCATCTTTTTGGCCTTTTTTATAACCGTATTTTTTTTACATTTTCTTGTAAAATAACTTTACATGAATTTACATGTAAATATGAATTTACATAAATTATTACATGAATGTCCATTAATTACTACATGAATTTACATGAAATTCTACATGCATTTACATTAGATTCTCTCATTACACTATGAGATTGTCCACGAGAACTGTCTTATGTTGGAAACAATGTTTCTCTGATCTCGCATTAATCATACACATTTTTTTACTAAATGGGAGTTTTTCACATAAAAAAGTCAAGGAAAGAATAAGAGCGATCAATCAAATCTGTTAGTTTTTTCCTAATAAGATGATCTGAAATCGCGCAAAACTACACACAAGTTTTTTTTTCGATGAATTATCTTTTACTGGTTTGCGTTACTTGGCATAACTTTAATTTGATTTGTTTTATGCAATTTTTCTTCTTTCTGTCCAGCATTTTGAAGTTATATTTATCTTATTATGCAATGGTAAAACTGTTCTATTTCCAGAGCTCAAGCAACAAATGTCTTGTTCCATTGACACCGTCAGTTATTTAGCATGAGGCATCTCAAAGACTTTTCCGGGACTCAAAGACTTTTGCGGTACGAGTTACAGTGTGTGCTACTGTGTTTGACATACATGGACCAGCAAAACCTACAGCATTTGGTAAGTGATTTTTAGAAATGTACCTTGCTTTGTTTATCATTTTTTGAACATCTCAATCAATGGGCATTATCTATACTAAGAGTCTTAAAATATGTTTGAATTTTTAAGAGGTGGTTTCACCCAGTTTCTGTCTTATTGTGTATTAACAAAGCAGCAAGCAAATAAGTAAGCAAATAAGCAAGCAAGCAAATAAGCAAGCAAGCAATTAAGCAAGCAAACAAACAAACAAACAGGTAGGCAGGCAACATTTCTAAAATGCCACTATATTGTTTTATTCCATTTGACATAGAATTTGACTGCATTGTTGAAAATGGCACCGCGAGTAAATGTCGAAAACCAAAAAGTCCTTATAGCACACCTGTCTGTCTGTCTGTATGTCTCTTGGTTGTAAAAAATGCTTTATTAAACTGTAATTTGTAGATACATTGACACAAAGAAGACTAGGAACTTGAAACATGTTTTGTTTGTACCTTATTACTATTTAAAGTCATATTATACTCAAAAACAGTGTTTTCTAATGGGGGTGGGGTAAAAAAAGCAGTAAGATGTGCATATAAGCAGGATTATGTTCAAAATAAGGGGCAGACGGTGTATAATATGACACATGGAACTATGCAACTACCTCAGTAAAATATTTGGCATAAAATATTTGATGAACTGATGAAATCATAAAATATTTCTTCTTTTTTTTCGGGAAACGGGTTTTACCGGTATTGTCTCGAATGAAAAATTGTGGTAATGTAACCTGATGATTGTGTAATCTGATGATAAATAATGATAATGATTTTATTAAATTTTATGATAAGTAAGATTTAATATTGTTGACCCCAGAGCTTATTGATTGATGTTGGTACATTGAACCCAGTATGGGACAGTCTGGCTATTGATTTAATTTGCTACAGGCTGGATCATCAAAGTGAAAATAGTCACACTTATCTATTATACAGCAGGTATTAATTAATGCAGTACCATGTTAAGGTTGATGCTGGACTCCTAGGATAATCTTTATTTAATGATTATAGACAGGTTAATATCAATATCTGATTGGATGTTATGGTTTTGTATGTATGATTTTGGGAGTGTCTAGATGTAAGAGGATGGTGCTTAGAAATGAGCGGGAATTGGAAAAGGTTTTTTGTATAGTCAGTAAGGTTTGAGCTAGGTAGAAGAGTGTTTTGGAGTTATGAAAGAAAGGTTTCAGTTATATATTAAAAAGGGTAGAACTAGGATAATAATAAAGTAAAGTTACAATGTGGACATATAATATTGAATTAGTGAATAGAAAATAAACAACATGTTAAAAAGGAAATAGTGACTTGTGTTTGCTTTTGGCTAATTCCCCATGGCCGAGCCAAGCAAGTGATTATGAGATATGATTAATATGAAATATCAATATAATAAATAAAAAGATCCCGGTCACATAATGGTGGAGAATCTGGGGTACTCTTCCAAAACGGATGTTTAAAATTGGAAAGTAAAGGATATTAAAAGTTCAAATTCAGGAATGTATTTCGTATGTGGAGAATTAAAAAGTTGGATTATTTAAAACTAAAGATGCCGCCTAAAAAGATAGACTCTCTATCTGTTCCAAAGTTTCAAAAGGGTGAAAATGCAATTTTTTTCATAGAGAAATTTGAATTAGTTGCAAAAGGGAATGAATGGACAGAAGAACAACAAGAGGTCAATGACCTTGAAGCTCTACTGATTGATTTTGATTTCAGGAAGTAGTCGCTACAGACTTGCTTTTTGAAAATTTATTTTTAGCCGTGGCGGCCATCTTGAATTTCCGGCCGACCTGAAATTTTGCTAGGATCAATTAGACATCAAGAGCAACATTCCTGTGAAGTTTCATGAAAATCCGTCAAGTAGTTTCAGAGTGGTAGTTGCTACAAGTTTTCATTATATAACTCTATGTAAACAAAGATGGCCGCTGGCAGCCATGTTTAACGTCGAATCAAAACGATTTTCGACAAGGACCAACATCATGTCATGCTGATCATTTTAGAAAAAGTCCCATATCAATATCACTTATAGTTTTCATGAAGAAGTCGCTACAAACTTGTTTTTTAAAAAACCTATTTTTAGATCTGGCGGCCATCTTGGATTTCACATCAACATGAATTTTTGCTAGGAT
Source organism: Cyrtodaria siliqua (assembly GCA_037043455.1). NCBI lineage: Eukaryota > Metazoa > Mollusca > Bivalvia > Adapedonta > Hiatellidae > Cyrtodaria > Cyrtodaria siliqua. The sequence goes on along the minus strand of JAWPHD010001598.1, from coordinate 87,216 downwards.
CAACTAGACTTCATGGGCAACATTTCTGTAAAGTTTCATGAAAATCCATTCAGTAGTTTCAGAGGAGAAGTCGCTACAAAAAAAAGTTTACGGACAGACGGACGACGGACGCCGCACCACGGCATAAGCTCTGCTGATCTCTGATCAGTAGAGCTAAAAATGTGTACAAATATGTCCGTGTATGCCTGTTGAAGCTGAGAACTGGTACTTGAACTTAACACCAGAAATTAAGACAGACTTTAACTTGATAAAGGAGTCGTTTATTAACAGGTTCGGATCTACTGAAAACAGTTCCAATGAGTACAATAAATTTATAAATTTAGAACAAGGTCTTCAAAGTGTAGAGGACTATATTGAAGCGGTAACAACTCAAGGGCGGAAATTAGAAAAGGGAGAAGACGAAATTATGGACAAGATAATACATGGTATGCGTCCTCATTTAAAAAGACATGTTATCATGAAGCAGCCAACAACAATAGGCGAGTTAGAGAAGTTTGCTAAAATGGCCGAGGACATTGCGAGCAAGGAAACGATTTCATCAGTGAGAACGCATGATGAACAAACGGAGAATCAAGGATCGAGGTGGAACGATGAACAAATGGAGAATCGAGGGTCGAGGTGGAACAAAGATCGAGGATCGATGTGGAAAACAGGAGCGAGGCCGTACCAGACGGTATGTGGTATGTACAACCATGTTAGTTCTAAGTGCAAATTTCAGAATGCCAGTTGTTTTAGATGTGGCAAAAATGGCCATATTGCTAGAATATGTTTTAGGAAATAGGGACACGCGCCTGTCTCACAAAACTTGGGGGATGGGCATAGCAAGAATATGGATCATAGTGATCATAGTAATGTCAAAATTGGGAAAGCGTACAAAATTGGGGATGAGAATAATATGATAGATGTTAGGTTGGGAAAGTTTTCTGCAGCTGCTATGGTTGACAGTGGGGCCTCAATTTCGTGTTTAACTTACGATATGTACAAGAAAAGTGGTTTAATTGGGGAGTATCCATTAAATGGCTCAGAACTGAAATATGCTGAAACTGTAGATGGTACTTCAATGCATATTATGGGTAGGGTCTCTGTTCCCATTACAGTTTGTAGACTGACTTTGAACCAAACCTTTTATGTGTATAAAATGTTAAACACTCCAATTATACTTGGTCGGGACTTTTTAAAGGATCAGAAAGCTTGGGTAGATTTTTCAGAAGATACCTTACAAATACAGGGTGGTCTGGTGGTAACTAAGATGTTTTCATCCAATAAGAAATCTAGTTTGGCCCGTCTTGTGAATAGAATAAGCATCCCACCTCAGTCTGTATGTTTTACCCAGGTTAAAGTTAAAGGTCAAAACAATGAAGGGTTGTCTTTAATTGAACCAATTAGAACCTTACCAAGTAAAAATCAGGTTATAGGTGCCCGGGCTATTGCATGTGTAAATAAAAATGTGACAAATATACAGGTTACAGGGGTCGAATTTCACAAATTTAGCCACTAGCTAAAAACATCCAGTGACTAAAAAATCTACTAGCTAAAATTGGTTCTCACTAGCATTTTTATTCAAGTAATAACGGGATGTAAATTCTGTTTCCAAAAAAAATTTAGTATATGTAATACGTTCATTATGTGATAACTGACTATATACTAGTCTGTCACTGCACAGTACTGTTTTCTGCACTGTTTCATTTGTTTGTTATAATTCATTATTGTGTTCATGATAAGGTAATTTTACTGTATGAAACTATGAATTGTGAACCTTACCTAATAATAAAAATGATTATTAACAAGACACATATCAGAGTTCTATTTATTTTATCAACAAAACACTTGCTGCATAAATGTTGGACACACATTTCAACATAACACAATTCAAACTGACAGTGATTTTGCGAGCAGACGATTCTGCCATGATAATTGATTGTGTAAAGTCCGGAGTTATCTTACCGGAAGTTGATATTGATTCATTACGCATATAGACGCTTGCACTAGTCTTGTTTACTGGATAAGCGTCGATCTGCTACAGACTGCATTTACTTACTTAAGTTACGCAAGTAATCATGTGGAATTGGAGAGAGGTTTGACTACATATTATGTCGTCGGACCATTTGTTGGTTCTGTCAGTCTGTCATGGGTGATATTTAATCAGGTGAGTGCTATTTATTTCTACTCGCAGAAAAAAGCAAGTGCTCGAAATTTTCAGTAGCAATCTGAAAAATTAACTCGCATTTTGCGAGTCCGTAAGAGTGAAATTCGACCCCTGGGTTATGAACCCGACAAATAATTGGGTGCATTTGAAACGAAATGAACCAATAGCCAGGATAGATAGGGCAGATAGCAGTAGTGTTGTTACCGAGATAGAAGATAGTGTAAAAGGAAATGCAATCTCTCAGGAAAATACCTTGCATGAGAAAACAGACCAAGAGTATAGGGATATCGCTATGTCAATTGGTATTGATTTATCAAACTCAAACTTGACAGAAGAGCAAAAGGATCAATTATTGGTCTTTTTAGGGAAAAATAGAGATGTATTTGCAACTAATACTGCTGAGTTAGGACATACACATTATTTTCCTCACACGATTGATACAGGCAATGCACAACCAGTTCGAAAACGTCCATATAGGACAACGCCTGAACAAAAAGCAGAAATTGAACGGCAGACTGAAGATTTGGAAAAGAATGGGATTATTAGTCCTTCAAGTACTATGTGGCAAAGTCCTGTTGTTCTTAGGTTAGGAAGAAATCGGGCGACTATAGGTTTGCTGTAGATTTTAGAGGAGTTAATAAAGTTACTCGTCCTGTAAATTTCCCTATAACGCATTTTCAGGATGTGGTTGATTTTTTGGGTCAGTCTAAATCAACTATGTATACTGTTTTAGACATGGCTCAGGGCTTTTTCCAGATCCCTCTTGATCCTAAAGATAGGAGTGGGTTTGTAACACACCAAGGTGTATGGGAATTTATTCGTCTTCCATTTGGTTTGATGAATAGCAGTTCAGCCTTTAGTATGGTCATGAATGAGGTTCTTCGAGGCATAAATTATAAATATGCTCTTGTATACATTGATGATTGTCTCATTTTCAGCAAGGATTTTGATGAGCACTTGTTCCATCTATCTGAGGTGTTTGACCATTTCAGGAAAGCAAACCTCCGTTTGAAGCCAAGTAAATGCACGTTTGCTGCGAAAGAAGTTAAATTCTTAGGTCACATATTTAATGAACAAGGGTTAGGTGTAGATGTAGAGAAAGTGTCTGCTGTGATGGATGTTCCTGTTCCTACTGATCAGTCGAGTCTACGATCATTTTCTGGGTTAATACATTATTACCGGAGATTTGTTAAAGACTTTGCGATGATATCCAGGCCTTTAAATGATCTACTCAAAAAGGATGCCAAGTACATATGGACCGAAGAGTGCAAGAATGCGTTTGACACTCTTAAAGAGAAACTTACGACAGCACCAATAAGGAATTTTTGCTATATATGGATGCAAGTACAAAAGCCATTTCATTCGTATTGGGGCAAAAAGATGAAAAAGGGAGAGAACATGTGATTGCGTACGGAGGAAGATCATTACGTCCTGTGGAGAAGAATTGGGGAGTTAGTGATTTGGAGGGATTAGCTTTAGTTGAGGGAATAAGGCATTATCATACTTACCTGGCAGACAGGAAGTTTACCGTCATTACTGATCACATAGCACTGAAGAGTTTAAAAGGCAATAAGGCGACTGGTAGATTGGGCAGACGGGCTGTGTTTTTACAAGGATATCAGTATGAAGTAGTGTACAAGGCTGGTAAACTTCATTCTAATGCTGACGCATTATCGAGGAGGGCATATGATGAAAATGTCACCTTGAATAGTGAGTCAGATCCAGATGATTTACCAATAGACCCACAGGTTTGCTTGTTAACTGTAGAGTCTCCTATCATAACAGAGTATGTTATTGCATATACAGACAAACGTACACCAACAATAAATTCAGTGTCTGCAAGTAGGTGTGAAACCGATACATTATCGGATATGATTTTCTCTATAGATACTTATGACAGCATGGACCCATAAAAAAATACATGTCGGAGATCAGTAAGTTAACACCTAGCACACTGAGACAGGCCCAGTTGGAGGACCATGAATTTCAAACAATCTTCGACTACAAGGAGAATGGGGTGGTACAAGATGATAGGGAGAAAGCAAATAGGCTAGTGGCTGAGGCACAGTTCTATGAGCTTGATGATAACATTCTCTATCATTTGTATTTCCCACGATCCAAAGGTCATAAATGATCTAATGTTAAGAAACAGTTGGCGATACCATTAAAATACAGAGATACAGTTTTGAAATCGTACCATGACGCCTTGACTGCTGGTCATTTTGGTATTGAGAAAACATATGAAGCTATCAGGACAAAGTTCTTTTGGTCGACTATGTATAAAGATATCAAAATGTACTGTCAGTCATGTGAGCCGTGTCAGCAGACCAAACGCTATATCCATCATAGGAAGGCACAACTACAGCCTTTACCTATTGGAGATGTCTTTTCTCGTATTCATATGGATATATTAGGACCATTACCGAAGACAGATGAAGGCCACAAGTACATACTCTTAATTGTAGATTCATTCTCTAAATGGTGTGAAGCGTTTCCCTTAAAAGACATGGAAGCGAAGACAATTGCATGGAAACTCTATGATGAAGTCATTTGTCGCTATGGATGTCCTGGATCGATACTTACTGACCGGGGAGCCAATTTCAAGTCCAATTTGATGAAAGAGCTTGGCAGTATTTTCCAGATCAGTAAAATAAATACGAGTAGCTACCACCCGGCCACGAACTCGACAGCAGAAAGGATGAACAGTGTCATTCTACAGAAACTGAGAATCTACTGTAACAATAAACAGACAAATTGGGACCAGTTATTACCCAGTATCATGTTGAGTTATTGTGTTAGTCCTTCTATAGATGCTACAGGATACTCTCCTCATTACATTATGTTTGGATGGGAATGTAGGCTTCCACTGGACACAGCATTAATTCCTACGACAACAGCCGGTACTACACATGAGAAACATTTGCGCCTTATCATTAACAACCAAACAATGTGTAGAGAGCTTGTCAAAGAGAATATACAGAAAGCACAGAATAAATACAAGAAGAGCTTTGACAAAAATGCAAGCTTGCCGGACTATAAGGTATATGATAATATGTGGCTTTATAATCCCAGGACTGTACCAGGATTGGCACCGAAACTTACCAAGAGATGAATAGAACCGTTTTACATTGCTGAAAAACTAGGTCAAGTTAACTACAGGCTCCGAGACTTGAAGACTCACAAGACTATTAAGAATGTAGTACATGCAAACCGTCTCAAACCATATTACAATCCAGCTCTGAGACCTACCAATACTCCAAATGATTAATATTGATGAAAAAACCTTTATTTTTAACACAAACAAAAAGTACACATGGGTACAGTTATATCTTCTCTTAGAAGCCAAATATTATATATTTTCATATAAACATCTAGAAAAAAAAACTTTCAATTATAACTCTAAAAACATAGAATTAGAGAAGTGCTACAAGTACAACAGACAATAGCCACCAAAAACAATGACCTAGACAAATTCAATAGCATTTGGGACCCATATAAAGAACAAATTTTAAACCTTTAACCCTTTAACCCTTATGCCGGCCGGATCCGGCCTATACTGACTCGCCCTTATCCCGGCCGAATCCGGCCTCTACGCGCTCACCCTTATGCCGGCCGTAACCGGCCTTGCATTAGACCATCCCAAACAAGCACCTGTTTTGCACATAGAACGGTGACGTAGTACGGTAAATTACCTCGTTTTGAACGCGGAAATAAATTTCACACAAATTGACGATCAAATCTTGGAAAAATTCAAATGTTTGATGATTTTACGGCTAAATGAAGTTGGGAAGAAATATTTGAACAGAAAACTTTCAGAACTTGGTGATTGAAGGTCTTCGACGATCGAACTAATGGGATTCTCGGCAAATAAAGTGCAGGAAATGTTGATTGAAGTGACGATATTTTCCGATAGTAACTTTGTTCGGAAGAAAAGTCGCCAACTACGACAAAAGAAAGAAAATAAATCGGCTTGAAAATACCTATTTGAGTGTTATAAAAAGACTCATGACATTCAAGTTTGAAAACGATAGACACTCAAGTAAAAACCTTATGGGAAGAGACGTTCCTATGCTACTTTTGTTTTGAACTTTGTCTGCTAAGTTATGTTACCATATCTGTAGTAAAATGGATATGCAGATATACAAATATGAAGCCCAAAAAATGAAACTCCCCCAGATTCATAATGAGTTTACTACAAAGACGGTCGGAAGAGAAGGACATATCTGAATAGTTTCCTCATTTGTCACTTGGCATATATGTTCCAGCCCATGAATGGTTCTGAAGAGAGGACAATTTGGCCTTACTTGGTATGAAAATAATGTTTTGATATTTCCAACATATTTTAAAAAAGAATAACATTTTAAAACATAATATATCTTCGAAAAATGTCACCCAATTGCCACGATTGCCCGACAATTATTTTTTTTTAAAACTACATAAAATTTGATTTATAAAAGACAGTAAATATAAATAATCTTGTTGTTATACATGTATATATGGAATATTTAAATATTTATAACACTAAAATAAAATTGTAAAGAATGGCACAATGATTACGGGATACTTTATTATAAGCCAACACTCAGCACATATAAGAAAATTTTATTTTGTTTATTTTCAACTGTTGGTATTTTTCCCCCAGAAACTTCTTCTTTGACAACAAGCTGGTACAAGAAGTCGCAGCAGTTGTGTTCACTTGGATACCAATGACGATGTGTGATGCCTCCATGACCCGTCTTCAAACTGTGTCAACTTTTGGAGACAGTGTGACAGACCGGTTTGGTGACAGTCACTTCTTACCTGGCGTTGACGTTTCCTGTTCATTGGTGTATTTAAAAAGTGTTTTTTGCAAAAGAAAACTAAACAAAGTGACTCAGAATGTCTAACAAAAAATAATTCAATACAAAATTCAAATGGAATAAGAAAAGTATGACCTGAAGTTGGAAAGCTCTTGTCATTTTCTTGGATTGAAGGTGTTTGTCAGGTGGGTGTCTTATTGCCCATGTGTATTGAATAATAATGGGGAAAAGCATATGTAAATGTACATCAGTGTTAGGGTTAGTATTATACACATGAATTTATATGGAATTATGAGTGAATCTGTATATAACAGACAAACAATAAAAAAAACATTTATAAATTTAGTGGAAATATTATACTATTTTACTAAAATTAGTGATAAAAACTGGATTTTTGTTGGACTTAATTGGAATAAAAGAACAATACAACACCTGTATGTAGGTTTTTTATTTACCCACATTTCACAATTTGTTTTATTAAAATATTCCTATTTTTGCATGAGTTATGGCATGTTTACTAACATCACCTTGTTGCATTATCTGTAATTTTGCCTCAGCAGCAGATTAATGTAAGGAAATGGACACAGTGTGATCACTGATAAGATAAGGAGATTGATCTTCTGTAAGCACTGGTTATCTAAGGGGTAAAGGGTTAAGTCCTAAAATCTCAAGAATACCATCCCATGGACAAACATATTTTTAAACTTGTGTTAATATATAATAATAGAGTTGGACCAGGTGAAGAAGGCAATACCACACCCAAAACCTTATCTTCTATAAATAATCATAATCCTTAAATAAGTTAAAAGTTGACTATTTATTGTTCCCAATATAAATTGTTTGATAAACGTACATTATCATATGCCGTAAGCCAGATGTATTATATAAATGAATAAGGTGAAAAAATGTGGTGTGAGAGTGTTTTCTATTTGTATATATGTATGTGATGATTGTACAGTGTGCGGTGGGAACCCCGACCCACAACACACTTATTTACGGGGATAATAAATGGGTTGACCACTATGGCAACTGAAAAAAATAAATAAAAAATACTCCAAATGAATTAGTAGGAACACAAGTGGTAGAGATGCAACTGGAGCAAAATGAGGTACCGGTCAATGAGGAAATAGTACAGGTAGAGGTACAACTAAAGGAGGACAATGTCGGTAAAGAGAAGATGGCAACGCAAGCCTTGAGACCTGGGATTTGGAGAAAATCTTAAAAGCTTCCAATTATAAAGGACGCGTAGTATACAAAGTCCGTTATAGAGATTAACAAGGAAAGAGTTTGACCATATGGGTGCAAAATGGAGATATATCGGAAGATTTGAGGAAGGATTACCACATCAAGTATACATTTTCTGGCAAGGCTAGAAAACGTCCCCAAATGTGAAAATTAGTACCGAGTAATATAGTACAGAGTAGGTAGTTAGTAGTACCGGTATGTTATATAGTAGTAATAGTAGATTTGTTAAAACTTTGTACTGGTGATATGTCACAGGGGAAGCCTCAGTTTTAGACACAGACTTTAATAATGTCATGTTGAGATGAGTTAGAGATTTAATGCGAAGCCCGAATCACGGCAGTAACCTGAAGTGTGATGTTAAATGATTTAAGTTTGGTTATATAAATTGAAATGTTATGTATACTGAATTCAAAATTAAATCACGCGTACCATTTGAAACTTCATGCATGGGGTTGGGAAATACAAGCAATTTTAATTATAGTTATGACCTTACTTGTTATTTTCAATGATGCTTACATGGATATTATGCATTAGGTGATACCCAAGGTGATAATTTTGTCTGCAAATGGGAGGGAAACTATAAGATAAGAGAGTTTCAAATATTAGATGCCTTCATGGGAGAAATGTATGCTGAGGGTAATGTGGGTAACAATTAGGAAACCCATGGGAACATGAGATGTGAGCCTATTATTATTTTAATTTATGGCTAATTGAATTATTTATGTTCTGAAGTATTTGTAGAATTATTCTTGAGGTAAATCGTGGGCAAGTAAATCGTAAATATGTTGTGAATGCATACAAAAAATTATTCTGTTTTCCATGATTTAAATCTGTGGTCTTGCAATGAAACATGTTCTTGCTATGATGAAAAGGGCTAAAGTATATATATACGTTATAGAAATTGTAATGTAATGTGTTTTTCTATGGCATTCTTAAGCTTGCACTTAGACCATAGGTTGTATATACAATTTTGTGTATAACTATAAAATGAGAAAAAGTGATCCTATGTTACAAAACAAGAGGTCAATGACCTTGAAGCTCTACTGATTGATTTTGATTTCAGGAAGTAGTCGCTACAGACTTGTTTTTTGAAAATCTATTTTTAACCGTGGCGGCCATCTTGAATTTCCGGCCGACCTGAAATTTTGCTAAGATCAATAAGACATTAAGAGCAACATTCCTGTGAAGTTTCATGAAAATCCGTCAGGTAGTTTCAAAGAAGTAGTCGCTACAAGTTTTCATTATATAACTCTATGTAAACAAAGCAGCCATGTTTAAGGTCAAATCAAAACGATTTCCGACAAGGACCAACATCATGCCAAACTGATCATTTTAGAAAAAGTCCCATATCAATATCTCTTATTGTTTTGAAGAAGTAGTCGCTACAAACTTATTTATTGTAAATCTATTTTTAGCTGTGGCGGCCATCTTGAATTTCCGGCCGACCTGAAATTTTTCTAGGATCAACCAGACATCAAGAGCAACATTCCTGTGAAGTTTCATGAACATCCGTCAAGTAGTTTCAGAGGAGTAGTCGCTACAAGTTTTTACTATATAACTCTATGTAACCAAAGATGGCCACTGGCAGCCATGTTTAACGTCGAATCAAAATAATTTTCCACAAGGATCTACATCATGTCATGCTGATCATTTTAGAAAAAGTCCCATATCAATATCACTTATAGTTTTCAAGAAGTAGTCGCTACAAACTTATTTTTTAAAAATCTATTTTTAGCTATGACGGCCATCTTGAATTTCCGGCCGACCTGAAAATTTGATAGGATCAATTAGACATCAAGAGCAACATTCCTGTAAAGTTTCATGACAATCCGCCAAGTAGTTTCAGAGGAGTAGTCGCTACAAGTTTTTACTATATACCTCTATGTAAACAAAGATGGCCGCTGGCAGCCATGTTTAACGTTGAATCAAAACGATTTTTGACTAGGATCAACATCATGTAATGCTGATCATTTTAGAAAAAGTCCCATATCAATATCACTTATAGTTTTCAAGAAGTAGTCGCTACAAACTTATTTTTTAAAAATCTATTTTTAGCTGTGACGGCCATCTTGAATTTCCGGCCGACCTGAAATTTTTCTAGGATCAATTAGACATCAAGAGCAACATTCCTGTAAAGTTTCATGACAATCCATCATGTAGTTTCAGAGAAGTAGTCGCTACAAGTTTTTACTATATAACTCTATGTAAACAAAGATGGCCGCTGGCAGCCATGTTTAACGTTGAATCAAAACGATTTTTGACTAGGATCAACATCATGTCATGCTGATCATTTTAGAAAAAGTCCCATATCAATATCACTTATAGTTTTCAAGAAGAAGTCGCTACAAACTTGTATTTTAAAACTCTATTTTTAGCTTTGGCGGCCATCTTGGATTTCACATCAACATGAATTTTTGCTAGGATCAACTAGACTTTATGGGCAACATTTCTGTAAAGTTTCATGAATATCCATCCAGTAGTTTCAGCTGTGAAGTCGCTACAAATAAAAGTTTACGGACAGACGGACGGACGGACGGACGACGGACGCCGCACCACGGCATAAGCTCTGCTGATCTCTGATCAGTAGAGCTAATGACAAACTACTTAAATGTGTGTGACATAGTATGTGAACTGAACATCATGTGTAGCATAGTATGAACTGAAATTCACGTGAAAGGAAAGTCGAAATAAGGAACTAACATCATTTTGAAAGTGAAATTTTATATTGGATTATTAAATGCTGAATAACTTACACTGTTTTGAGAAAATTGAGTGATTCTGAAAGTGAACAATTTTAAACTTGACAGAAAGAAAACACATTCAATAAACATTGATATGATTTTATTAATAATATTAATTTGAACAGTAAAATTGATAATATGTTTATGTTTATAATACCCATATGATATTTTAAATTCTTTTAGGTATATTTGTGTTTGAAATGTTGTCCACATTGTTTTTGTGAAGTTGTATTGCTAATTGTCACCAATTTTACTTTGAGAGAGGGAGAATGTGTAACCTGATGATAAATAATGATAATGATTTTATTAAATTTTATGATAAGTATGATTTAATATTGTTGATCCCAGAGCTTATTGATTGATGTTGGTACATTGAACCCAGTATGGGACAGTCTGGCTATAGATTTAATTTGCTACAGGCTGGATCATCAAAGTGAAAATAGTCACACTTATCTAGTATACAGCAGGTATTAATTAATGCAGTACCATGTTAAGGTTGATGCTGGACTCCTAGGATAATCTTTATTTAATGATTATAGACAGGTTAATATCAATATCTGATTGGATGTTATGGTTTTGTATGTATGATTTTGGGAGTGTCTAGATGTAAGAGGATGGTGCTTAGAAATGAGCGGGAATTGGAAAAGGTTTTTTGTATAGTCAGTAAGGTTTGAGCTAGGTAGAAGAGTGTTTCGGAGTTATGAAAGAAAGGTTTCAGTTATATATTAAAAAGTGTAGAACTAGGATAATAATAAAGTAAAGTTACAATGTGGACATATAATATTAAATTAGTGAATAGAAAAAAAAAAACATGTTAAAAAGGAAATAGTGACTTGTGTTTGCTTTTGGCTAATTCCCCATGGCCGAGCCAAGCGAGTGATTATGAGATATGATTAATATGAAATATCAATATAATAAATAAAAAGATCCCGGTCACAGTAAATTGAAAATAAAAAAAAACATGCTCAATTGCTTTCTATATTCAATAAATTGGAAACTACAACCCGGTATAGAAATATAGCATGGACTTGGCCACGCCCCTTTCCAGGAGTGACCTCAGCCAGAAGTGAAAGTTCACAACAAGAGGCCCTGTGGACGCGCTACTGGCTAAACATAAAGTTAATGTATAATATCATTCAACCGGAACATGGCAATGACATACGCAACTAGGCTTGGTACTGATCATCCCTGCCAATTTTTGTTGAAATCCAGCCAACGTTCAGGAGAACTAGTCTGTACGAAGTTAGTGTATTAAAACCTTTAAAGAGTCATAACTCTGCCAAAATTCATTCAACCAGAACACGGCAATGACAGGTGCAACTAGGCTTGGTACTGATCATCCCACCAAGATTCGCTGAAATCTGGCAAGGAGTTCAGAAGAGAGTAATCTGGACAAAGTTTGTCTATTAAAACCTTTAAAGGGCCATAACTCTGCCAAAATTCATTCAACCGGAATATGGCGATGATATGCACAACTAGGCTTGATACTGATCATCCTTGTCAAGTTCAGATGAAGCTGGAAAGTTTCCATATGACCTTAGCTATTGGTGCGACTATAAAATCCAATTCAATTCAAGTTCAGATGAAATCCAGCCAGGGGTTCTGGAGAATTAGCCCGGAAAATGTTTGTGCATCAAAAACCTTTAAAGGGCCATAACTCTGCCAAAAATCTGTAAACTGGAACGCGATATCGATATCCACAACTAGGCTTGGTGCTGATCATCCCTGTAAAGTTTCGTTGAAATCTGGCGAGCGGTTCAGGAGAACTTAGCCCAGACAAAGTTTGTGTATTAAAACATTTAAAGGGCCAGAACTCTGCCAAAAATCATTCAACTGAATCACGGCGATGATTTCCACAACTAGAGCTGGAACTGATCATCCCTAAAAAGTTTCATTTAAATCTGACCAGAGGTTCAGGAGAACTAGTCCGGACAAAGTATGTGTATTAAAACCTTTAAAGGGACATAACTCTGCCAAAATCATTCAACCGGAACACGGTGAAGATATGTACAACTAGGCTTGGTACTGATCATCCCTGAAAAGTTTCACTGAAATCTATCCAAATGAAGGCCTTTTCGTTTTAATGAGGCCAAAATATAGCATTTTTCAGAAAATCAAGGGCCATAACTCCTGTGTAAATGGTCCAATCTGGCTGTTTTTCAAATGTGAAGCTTTCATTGATATTAACAATCTGATAAAGTTTGGTAAAGATCTGATGAGAAATGAAGGCACTATTGTCTTGAGGCAAAATACAGCATTTTTAACTAAATCAAGGGCCATAACTTCGCTGTTACTTGTTCGATCTGCCTGGCTTTCGATCTTGTTCAAGCTTTTATTGATATTAACAATCTGGTACAGTTTGGTAAAGATCTGATGAAAAATGAAGACCTTATCATCTTAACAAGGCAAAATATAGCGCTTTTAACTAAATCAAGGGCCATATCTCCGCTGTTACTGGTCCAATAATAGACAAATATTAAAATTAACAAAAATTTTCATTTTCATATACACATATAGGTTTCAAATACTGGAACTGTATTTGCCGAAAAGGACGTGTGCAAATTTCTTTATTTTCCTTTGACTGTTTGTTCAGCGATTTTCATATATTGGCTTGGTACGAATGGGTAACCGTAGAAATCTCGATGCTGTTACGAAATGCAAAGTATGCCAGAAGTCCCTACAGTGGTTTCATATGTACAAGACCCCCATATGTTAATATTTAAAAAATCAGGAGTATATCTTTCCGGGTAAACGTTTTCGTTTTTTTCAGGCCTACTATAACTCTGTGTAAAACTGATCCAACAAGGGCCCCTAAGATCCCAATCAAAGACAAAGAACCAAGGTTTCTTATGAGAAAAAAATAAATCAAAACAATTTTAAACAAGACGCCCAAGAGGGCCTGTGGATGCTCTACTCGCTCAAGATAAAGTTTATGTATAAGGGGCCACAAGTCTTTCATAAATCATTCAACCGGAACATGGTGATGACATACGCAACTAGGCTTGGTACTGATCATCCATGCAAAGTTTCGTTGATATCCTGCCAGAGGTCCAGAAGAACTAGTCTAGACAAAGTTAGTGTATTAAAACCTTTAAGGTTCATAACTCTGCCAAAATTCATTCAACCAGAACATGGCAATGACAGGTGCAACTAGGCTTAGTACTGATCATCCCCGCCAAGATTCGCGAAAATCTGGCAAAGAGTTCAGAATAGACTTAAGTTTGTGTATTAAAACATTTAAAGGGCCATAACTCTGCCAGAAAAATAATTAAACCGAAATATGGCGATGTTATGCACAACTAGGCTTGATACTGATCATCCTTGTCAAGTTTTGTCTATATCCAGCCAGGGGTTCAGGAGAACTAGCCCGGAAAAAAATTGTGGAATCAAAATCCTTTAAAGGGCCATAACTCTGCCAAATATCTGAAAACTGGAACGCGACAATGACATGCACAACTAGGCTTGGTGCTGATCATCCCTGCAAAGTTTCATTGAAATCTGGCGAGGGGTTCAGGAGAAGTAGATCAGACAAAGTTTGTGTGTTAAAACCTTTAAAGGGCCATAATTCTGCCAAAAATCATTCAACCGGAACACGCCAATGATTTGCACAACTAGATATGGAATTGATCGTCCCTAAAAAGTTTCGTTTAAGGTTGCGATATCCTAAATATAGCATGGACTTGGCCACGCACCTTTCCAGGAGTGACCTCAGCCAGAAGTGAAAGGTCACAAAAATGAAAACATGCCAGATAAATGTTTCAAAATACATTTTCAGAGTTGTTAATTAATAAATAACATTTCTTAAAATGAGAGCATTTATTTTAACCAAATGTATTTTTTAAACATGAAATTGTGAGATTAACCCCCACTCAAAAACAGATAAATATTTACTGCGGTTTTGCATGTAAACAAATATGGCGGGCCCCCATGGAAAGTTCTGTAGGGGAAACATGCTGAATTTTAACTTTCAGCACATTGGACTTGGACTTACCTTGAAAATAAGACACATCTTTTTGAATTTGTATGTTTATTTTTATTTTTTATCTTCGGAAAAGCTTGCATTGTGACCTATGGGAAAACAATTAGTGTACCGCAACCTAAATGCACAATGAAAACATACATGGTCAACAATTTGGACAGCAGTCTTAAAATTTTTGCTGTATTTCCTGTGGAATTAAAATTAACATCTGAATGGATGACGTATAGTGATCAACAGACATACTGATGCATGAAAAAGAAACTCAACAATAAATGAGCATGCTTGAAGGTAAGGGGTGCTATATTGTACTTAGACTGCAGAAAATATACATAGACTTTGGTATTGAAGCGTGTACATTGGTACGCATGTACGCCTATCACATAGCTACATATCCCAAACATGTGAATGTTATATCAGCCATGCTGTTGCAAAGCTTAGCAATGATTCCTCTTTGGCGGGTGAGTTTGTCATGTTAGATTATATCACAAATGTCGACGGGCCGGGCCAAAAATCGGAAAAAAATCTGATCTCGCATGAAGTGACACCATTGTATTTTTTTCTTCTATTCTGACGAGTACGTATTTTGTCTATTAGTATGCCAGTTATTTAACATGCAGTCTTTTTTGGGGGTTTTAGTTTTTTTTAAGAAATATGAAAATAATGCTGGCTATAATGTGTATGCGTGTACCGTAAATGGTTGCTCGACAGCCTTCTGAGCATCTTTTTGGCCTTTTTTATAACCGTATTTTTTTTACATTTTCTTGTAAAATAACTTTACATGAATTTACATGTAAATATGAATTTACATAAATTATTACATGAATGTCCATTAATTACTACATGAATTTACATGAAATTCTACATGCATTTACATTAGATTCTCTCATTACACTATGAGATTGTCCACGAGAACTGTCTTATGTTGGAAACAATGTTTCTCTGATCTCGCATTAATCATACACATTTTTTTACTAAATGGGAGTTTTTCACATAAAAAAGTCAAGGAAAGAATAAGAGCGATCAATCAAATCTGTTAGTTTTTTCCTAATAAGATGATCTGAAATCGCGCAAAACTACACACAAGTTTTTTTTTCGATGAATTATCTTTTACTGGTTTGCGTTACTTGGCATAACTTTAATTTGATTTGTTTTATGCAATTTTTCTTCTTTCTGTCCAGCATTTTGAAGTTATATTTATCTTATTATGCAATGGTAAAACTGTTCTATTTCCAGAGCTCAAGCAACAAATGTCTTGTTCCATTGACACCGTCAGTTATTTAGCATGAGGCATCTCAAAGACTTTTCCGGGACTCAAAGACTTTTGCGGTACGAGTTACAGTGTGTGCTACTGTGTTTGACATACATGGACCAGCAAAACCTACAGCATTTGGTAAGTGATTTTTAGAAATGTACCTTGCTTTGTTTATCATTTTTTGAACATCTCAATCAATGGGCATTATCTATACTAAGAGTCTTAAAATATGTTTGAATTTTTAAGAGGTGGTTTCACCCAGTTTCTGTCTTATTGTGTATTAACAAAGCAGCAAGCAAATAAGTAAGCAAATAAGCAAGCAAGCAAATAAGCAAGCAAGCAATTAAGCAAGCAAACAAACAAACAAACAGGTAGGCAGGCAACATTTCTAAAATGCCACTATATTGTTTTATTCCATTTGACATAGAATTTGACTGCATTGTTGAAAATGGCACCGCGAGTAAATGTCGAAAACCAAAAAGTCCTTATAGCACACCTGTCTGTCTGTCTGTATGTCTCTTGGTTGTAAAAAATGCTTTATTAAACTGTAATTTGTAGATACATTGACACAAAGAAGACTAGGAACTTGAAACATGTTTTGTTTGTACCTTATTACTATTTAAAGTCATATTATACTCAAAAACAGTGTTTTCTAATGGGGGTGGGGTAAAAAAAGCAGTAAGATGTGCATATAAGCAGGATTATGTTCAAAATAAGGGGCAGACGGTGTATAATATGACACATGGAACTATGCAACTACCTCAGTAAAATATTTGGCATAAAATATTTGATGAACTGATGAAATCATAAAATATTTCTTCTTTTTTTTCGGGAAACGGGTTTTACCGGTATTGTCTCGAATGAAAAATTGTGGTAATGTAACCTGATGATTGTGTAATCTGATGATAAATAATGATAATGATTTTATTAAATTTTATGATAAGTAAGATTTAATATTGTTGACCCCAGAGCTTATTGATTGATGTTGGTACATTGAACCCAGTATGGGACAGTCTGGCTATTGATTTAATTTGCTACAGGCTGGATCATCAAAGTGAAAATAGTCACACTTATCTATTATACAGCAGGTATTAATTAATGCAGTACCATGTTAAGGTTGATGCTGGACTCCTAGGATAATCTTTATTTAATGATTATAGACAGGTTAATATCAATATCTGATTGGATGTTATGGTTTTGTATGTATGATTTTGGGAGTGTCTAGATGTAAGAGGATGGTGCTTAGAAATGAGCGGGAATTGGAAAAGGTTTTTTGTATAGTCAGTAAGGTTTGAGCTAGGTAGAAGAGTGTTTTGGAGTTATGAAAGAAAGGTTTCAGTTATATATTAAAAAGGGTAGAACTAGGATAATAATAAAGTAAAGTTACAATGTGGACATATAATATTGAATTAGTGAATAGAAAATAAACAACATGTTAAAAAGGAAATAGTGACTTGTGTTTGCTTTTGGCTAATTCCCCATGGCCGAGCCAAGCAAGTGATTATGAGATATGATTAATATGAAATATCAATATAATAAATAAAAAGATCCCGGTCACATAATGGTGGAGAATCTGGGGTACTCTTCCAAAACGGATGTTTAAAATTGGAAAGTAAAGGATATTAAAAGTTCAAATTCAGGAATGTATTTCGTATGTGGAGAATTAAAAAGTTGGATTATTTAAAACTAAAGATGCCGCCTAAAAAGATAGACTCTCTATCTGTTCCAAAGTTTCAAAAGGGTGAAAATGCAATTTTTTTCATAGAGAAATTTGAATTAGTTGCAAAAGGGAATGAATGGACAGAAGAACAACAAGAGGTCAATGACCTTGAAGCTCTACTGATTGATTTTGATTTCAGGAAGTAGTCGCTACAGACTTGCTTTTTGAAAATTTATTTTTAGCCGTGGCGGCCATCTTGAATTTCCGGCCGACCTGAAATTTTGCTAGGATCAATTAGACATCAAGAGCAACATTCCTGTGAAGTTTCATGAAAATCCGTCAAGTAGTTTCAGAGTGGTAGTTGCTACAAGTTTTCATTATATAACTCTATGTAAACAAAGATGGCCGCTGGCAGCCATGTTTAACGTCGAATCAAAACGATTTTCGACAAGGACCAACATCATGTCATGCTGATCATTTTAGAAAAAGTCCCATATCAATATCACTTATAGTTTTCATGAAGAAGTCGCTACAAACTTGTTTTTTAAAAAACCTATTTTTAGATCTGGCGGCCATCTTGGATTTCACATCAACATGAATTTTTGCTAGGATCAACTAGACTTCATGGGCAACATTTCTGTAAAGTTTCATGAAAATCCATTCAGTAGTTTCAGAGGAGAAGTCGCTACAAAAAAAAGTTTACGGACAGACGGACGACGGACGCCGCACCACGGCATAAGCTCTGCTGATCTCTGATCAGTAGAGCTAAAAATGTGTACAAATATGTCCGTGTATGCCTGTTGAAGCTGAGAACTGGTACTTGAACTTAACACCAGAAATTAAGACAGACTTTAACTTGATAAAGGAGTCGTTTATTAACAGGTTCGGATCTACTGAAAACAGTTCCAATGAGTACAATAAATTTATAAATTTAGAACAAGGTCTTCAAAGTGTAGAGGACTATATTGAAGCGGTAACAACTCAAGGGCGGAAATTAGAAAAGGGAGAAGACGAAATTATGGACAAGATAATACATGGTATGCGTCCTCATTTAAAAAGACATGTTATCATGAAGCAGCCAACAACAATAGGCGAGTTAGAGAAGTTTGCTAAAATGGCCGAGGACATTGCGAGCAAGGAAACGATTTCATCAGTGAGAACGCATGATGAACAAACGGAGAATCAAGGATCGAGGTGGAACGATGAACAAATGGAGAATCGAGGGTCGAGGTGGAACAAAGATCGAGGATCGATGTGGAAAACAGGAGCGAGGCCGTACCAGACGGTATGTGGTATGTACAACCATGTTAGTTCTAAGTGCAAATTTCAGAATGCCAGTTGTTTTAGATGTGGCAAAAATGGCCATATTGCTAGAATATGTTTTAGGAAATAGGGACACGCGCCTGTCTCACAAAACTTGGGGGATGGGCATAGCAAGAATATGGATCATAGTGATCATAGTAATGTCAAAATTGGGAAAGCGTACAAAATTGGGGATGAGAATAATATGATAGATGTTAGGTTGGGAAAGTTTTCTGCAGCTGCTATGGTTGACAGTGGGGCCTCAATTTCGTGTTTAACTTACGATATGTACAAGAAAAGTGGTTTAATTGGGGAGTATCCATTAAATGGCTCAGAACTGAAATATGCTGAAACTGTAGATGGTACTTCAATGCATATTATGGGTAGGGTCTCTGTTCCCATTACAGTTTGTAGACTGACTTTGAACCAAACCTTTTATGTGTATAAAATGTTAAACACTCCAATTATACTTGGTCGGGACTTTTTAAAGGATCAGAAAGCTTGGGTAGATTTTTCAGAAGATACCTTACAAATACAGGGTGGTCTGGTGGTAACTAAGATGTTTTCATCCAATAAGAAATCTAGTTTGGCCCGTCTTGTGAATAGAATAAGCATCCCACCTCAGTCTGTATGTTTTACCCAGGTTAAAGTTAAAGGTCAAAACAATGAAGGGTTGTCTTTAATTGAACCAATTAGAACCTTACCAAGTAAAAATCAGGTTATAGGTGCCCGGGCTATTGCATGTGTAAATAAAAATGTGACAAATATACAGGTTACAGGGGTCGAATTTCACAAATTTAGCCACTAGCTAAAAACATCCAGTGACTAAAAAATCTACTAGCTAAAATTGGTTCTCACTAGCATTTTTATTCAAGTAATAACGGGATGTAAATTCTGTTTCCAAAAAAAATTTAGTATATGTAATACGTTCATTATGTGATAACTGACTATATACTAGTCTGTCACTGCACAGTACTGTTTTCTGCACTGTTTCATTTGTTTGTTATAATTCATTATTGTGTTCATGATAAGGTAATTTTACTGTATGAAACTATGAATTGTGAACCTTACCTAATAATAAAAATGATTATTAACAAGACACATATCAGAGTTCTATTTATTTTATCAACAAAACACTTGCTGCATAAATGTTGGACACACATTTCAACATAACACAATTCAAACTGACAGTGATTTTGCGAGCAGACGATTCTGCCATGATAATTGATTGTGTAAAGTCCGGAGTTATCTTACCGGAAGTTGATATTGATTCATTACGCATATAGACGCTTGCACTAGTCTTGTTTACTGGATAAGCGTCGATCTGCTACAGACTGCATTTACTTACTTAAGTTACGCAAGTAATCATGTGGAATTGGAGAGAGGTTTGACTACATATTATGTCGTCGGACCATTTGTTGGTTCTGTCAGTCTGTCATGGGTGATATTTAATCAGGTGAGTGCTATTTATTTCTACTCGCAGAAAAAAGCAAGTGCTCGAAATTTTCAGTAGCAATCTGAAAAATTAACTCGCATTTTGCGAGTCCGTAAGAGTGAAATTCGACCCCTGGGTTATGAACCCGACAAATAATTGGGTGCATTTGAAACGAAATGAACCAATAGCCAGGATAGATAGGGCAGATAGCAGTAGTGTTGTTACCGAGATAGAAGATAGTGTAAAAGGAAATGCAATCTCTCAGGAAAATACCTTGCATGAGAAAACAGACCAAGAGTATAGGGATATCGCTATGTCAATTGGTATTGATTTATCAAACTCAAACTTGACAGAAGAGCAAAAGGATCAATTATTGGTCTTTTTAGGGAAAAATAGAGATGTATTTGCAACTAATACTGCTGAGTTAGGACATACACATTATTTTCCTCACACGATTGATACAGGCAATGCACAACCAGTTCGAAAACGTCCATATAGGACAACGCCTGAACAAAAAGCAGAAATTGAACGGCAGACTGAAGATTTGGAAAAGAATGGGATTATTAGTCCTTCAAGTACTATGTGGCAAAGTCCTGTTGTTCTTAGGTTAGGAAGAAATCGGGCGACTATAGGTTTGCTGTAGATTTTAGAGGAGTTAATAAAGTTACTCGTCCTGTAAATTTCCCTATAACGCATTTTCAGGATGTGGTTGATTTTTTGGGTCAGTCTAAATCAACTATGTATACTGTTTTAGACATGGCTCAGGGCTTTTTCCAGATCCCTCTTGATCCTAAAGATAGGAGTGGGTTTGTAACACACCAAGGTGTATGGGAATTTATTCGTCTTCCATTTGGTTTGATGAATAGCAGTTCAGCCTTTAGTATGGTCATGAATGAGGTTCTTCGAGGCATAAATTATAAATATGCTCTTGTATACATTGATGATTGTCTCATTTTCAGCAAGGATTTTGATGAGCACTTGTTCCATCTATCTGAGGTGTTTGACCATTTCAGGAAAGCAAACCTCCGTTTGAAGCCAAGTAAATGCACGTTTGCTGCGAAAGAAGTTAAATTCTTAGGTCACATATTTAATGAACAAGGGTTAGGTGTAGATGTAGAGAAAGTGTCTGCTGTGATGGATGTTCCTGTTCCTACTGATCAGTCGAGTCTACGATCATTTTCTGGGTTAATACATTATTACCGGAGATTTGTTAAAGACTTTGCGATGATATCCAGGCCTTTAAATGATCTACTCAAAAAGGATGCCAAGTACATATGGACCGAAGAGTGCAAGAATGCGTTTGACACTCTTAAAGAGAAACTTACGACAGCACCAATAAGGAATTTTTGCTATATATGGATGCAAGTACAAAAGCCATTTCATTCGTATTGGGGCAAAAAGATGAAAAAGGGAGAGAACATGTGATTGCGTACGGAGGAAGATCATTACGTCCTGTGGAGAAGAATTGGGGAGTTAGTGATTTGGAGGGATTAGCTTTAGTTGAGGGAATAAGGCATTATCATACTTACCTGGCAGACAGGAAGTTTACCGTCATTACTGATCACATAGCACTGAAGAGTTTAAAAGGCAATAAGGCGACTGGTAGATTGGGCAGACGGGCTGTGTTTTTACAAGGATATCAGTATGAAGTAGTGTACAAGGCTGGTAAACTTCATTCTAATGCTGACGCATTATCGAGGAGGGCATATGATGAAAATGTCACCTTGAATAGTGAGTCAGATCCAGATGATTTACCAATAGACCCACAGGTTTGCTTGTTAACTGTAGAGTCTCCTATCATAACAGAGTATGTTATTGAATATACAGACAAACGTACACCAACAATAAATTCAGTGTCTGCAAGTAGGTGTGAAACCGATACATTATCGGATATGATTTTCTCTATAGATACTTATGACAGCATGGACCCATAAAAAAATACATGTCGGAGATCAGTAAGTTAACACCTAGCACACTGAGACAGGCCCAGTTGGAGGACCATGAATTTCAAACAATCTTCGACTACAAGGAGAATGGGGTGGTACAAGATGATAGGGAGAAAGCAAATAGGCTAGTGGCTGAGGCACAGTTCTATGAGCTTGATGATAACATTCTCTATCATTTGTATTTCCCACGATCCAAAGGTCATAAATGATCTAATGTTAAGAAACAGTTGGCGATACCATTAAAATACAGAGATACAGTTTTGAAATCGTACCATGACGCCTTGACTGCTGGTCATTTTGGTATTGAGAAAACATATGAAGCTATCAGGACAAAGTTCTTTTGGTCGACTATGTATAAAGATATCAAAATGTACTGTCAGTCATGTGAGCCGTGTCAGCAGACCAAACGCTATATCCATCATAGGAAGGCACAACTACAGCCTTTACCTATTGGAGATGTCTTTTCTCGTATTCATATGGATATATTAGGACCATTACCGAAGACAGATGAAGGCCACAAGTACATACTCTTAATTGTAGATTCATTCTCTAAATGGTGTGAAGCGTTTCCCTTAAAAGACATGGAAGCGAAGACAATTGCATGGAAACTCTATGATGAAGTCATTTGTCGCTATGGATGTCCTGGATCGATACTTACTGACCGGAGAGCCAATTTCAAGTCCAATTTGATGAAAGAGCTTGGCAGTATTTTCCAGATCAGTAAAATAAATACGAGTAGCTACCACCCGGCCACGAACTCGACAGCAGAAAGGATGAACAGTGTCATTCTACAGAAACTGAGAATCTACTGTAACAATAAACAGACAAATTGGGACCAGTTATTACCCAGTATCATGTTGAGTTATTGTGTTAGTCCTTCTATAGATGCTACAGGATACTCTCCTCATTACATTATGTTTGGATGGGAATGTAGGCTTCCACTGGACACAGCATTAATTCCTACGACAACAGCCGGTACTACACATGAGAAACATTTGCGCCTTATCATTAACAACCAAACAATGTGTAGAGAGCTTGTCAAAGAGAATATACAGAAAGCACAGAATAAATACAAGAAGAGCTTTGACAAAAATGCAAGCTTGCCGGACTATAAGGTATATGATAATATGTGGCTTTATAATCCCAGGACTGTACCAGGATTGGCACCGAAACTTACCAAGAGATGAATAGAACCGTTTTACATTGCTGAAAAACTAGGTCAAGTTAACTACAGGCTCCGAGACTTGAAGACTCACAAGACTATTAAGAATGTAGTACATGCAAACCGTCTCAAACCATATTACAATCCAGCTCTGAGACCTACCAATACTCCAAATGATTAATATTGATGAAAAAACCTTTATTTTTAACACAAACAAAAAGTACACATGGGTACAGTTATATCTTCTCTTAGAAGCCAAATATTATATATTTTCATATAAACATCTAGAAAAAAAACTTTCAATTATAACTCTAAAACATAGAATTAGAGAAGTGCTACAAGTACAACAGACAATAGCCACCAAAAACAATGACCTAGACAAATTCAATAGCATTTGGGACCCATATAAAGAACAAATTTTAAACCTTTAACCCTTTAACCCTTATGCCGGCCGGATCCGGCCTATACTGACTCGCCCTTATCCCGGCCGAATCCGGCCTCTACGCGCTCACCCTTATGCCGGCCGTAACCGGCCTTGCATTAGACCATCCCAAACAAGCACCTGTTTTGCACATAGAACGGTGACGTAGTACGGTAAATTACCTCGTTTTGAACGCGGAAATAAATTTCACACAAATTGACGATCAAATCTTGGAAAAATTCAAATGTTTGATGATTTTACGGCTAAATGAAGTTGGGAAGAAATATTTGAACAGAAAACTTTCAGAACTTGGTGATTGAAGGTCTTCGACGATCGAACTAATGGGATTCTCGGCAAATAAAGTGCAGGAAATGTTGATTGAAGTGACGATATTTTCCGATAGTAACTTTGTTCGGAAGAAAAGTCGCCAACTACGACAAAAGAAAGAAAATAAATCGGCTTGAAAATACCTATTTGAGTGTTATAAAAAGACTCATGACATTCAAGTTTGAAAACGATAGACACTCAAGTAAAAACCTTATGGGAAGAGACGTTCCTATGCTACTTTTGTTTTGAACTTTGTCTGCTAAGTTATGTTACCATATCTGTAGTAAAATGGATATGCAGATATACAAATATGAAGCCCAAAAAAATGAAACTCCCCCAGATTCATAATGAGTTTACTACAAAGACGGTCGGAAGAGAAGGACATATCTGAATAGTTTCCTCATTTGTCACTTGGCATATATGTTCCAGCCCATGAATGGTTCTGAAGAGAGGACAATTTGGCCTTACTTGGTATGAAAATAATGTTTTGATATTTCCAACATATTTTAAAAAAGAATAACATTTTAAAACATAATATATCTTCGAAAAATGTCACCCAATTGCCACGATTGCCCGACAATTATTTTTTTTTAAAACTACATAAAATTTGATTTATAAAAGACTGTAAATATAAATAATCTTGTTGTTATACATGTATATATGGAATATTTAAATATTTATAACACTAAAATAAAATTGTAAAGAATGGCACAATGATTACGGGATACTTTATTATAAGCCAACACTCAGCACATATAAGAAAATTTTATTTTGTTTATTTTCAACTGTTGGTATTTTTCCCCCAGAAACTTCTTCTTTGACAACAAGCTGGTACAAGAAGTCGCAGCAGTTGTGTTCACTTGGATACCAATGACGATGTGTGATGCCTCCATGACCCGTCTTCAAACTGTGTCAACTTTTGGAGACAGTGTGACAGACCGGTTTGGTGACAGTCACTTCTTACCTGGCGTTGACGTTTCCTGTTCATTGGTGTATTTAAAAAGTGTTTTTTGCAAAAGAAAACTAAACAAAGTGACTCAGAATGTCTAACAAAAAATAATTCAATACAAAATTCAAATGGAATAAGAAAAGTATGACCTGAAGTTGGAAAGCTCTTGTCATTTTCTTGGATTGAAGGTGTTTGTCAGGTGGGTGTCTTATTGCCCATGTGTATTGAATAATAATGGGGAAAAGCATATGTAAATGTACATCAGTGTTAGGGTTAGTATTATACACATGAATTTATATGGAATTATGAGTGAATCTGTATATAACAGACAAACAATAAAAAAAACATTTATAAATTTAGTGGAAATATTATACTATTTTACTAAAATTAGTGATAAAAACTGGATTTTTGTTGGACTTAATTGGAATAAAAGAACAATACAACACCTGTATGTAGGTTTTTTATTTACCCACATTTCACAATTTGTTTTATTAAAATATTCCTATTTTTGCATGAGTTATGGCATGTTTACTAACATCACCTTGTTGCATTATCTGTAATTTTGCCTCAGCAGCAGATTAATGTAAGGAAATGGACACAGTGTGATCACTGATAAGATAAGGAGATTGATCTTCTGTAAGCACTGGTTATCTAAGGGGTAAAGGGTTAAGTCCTAAAATCTCAAGAATACCATCCCATGGACAAACATATTTTTAAACTTGTGTTAATATATAATAATAGAGTTGGACCAGGTGAAGAAGGCAATACCACACCCAAAACCTTATCTTCTATAAATAATCATAATCCTTAAATAAGTTAAAAGTTGACTATTTATTGTTCCCAATATAAATTGTTTGATAAACGTACATTATCATATGCCGTAAGCCAGATGTATTATATAAATGAATAAGGTGAAAAAATGTGGTGTGAGAGTGTTTTCTATTTGTATATATGTATGTGATGATTGTACAGTGTGCGGTGGGAACCCCGACCCACAACACACTTATTTACGGGGATAATAAATGGGTTGACCACTATGGCAACTGAAAAAAATAAATAAAAAATACTCCAAATGAATTAGTAGGAACACAAGTGGTAGAGATGCAACTGGAGCAAAATGAGGTACCGGTCAATGAGGAAATAGTACAGGTAGAGGTACAACTAAAGGAGGACAATGTCGGTAAAGAGAAGATGGCAACGCAAGCCTTGAGACCTGGGATTTGGAGAAAATCTTAAAAGCTTCCAATTATAAAGGACGCGTAGTATACAAAGTCCGTTATAGAGATTAACAAGGAAAGAGTTTGACCATATGGGTGCAAAATGGAGATATATCGGAAGATTTGAGGAAGGATTACCACATCAAGTATACATTTTCTGGCAAGGCTAGAAAACGTCCCCAAATGTGAAAATTAGTACCGAGTAATATAGTACAGAGTAGGTAGTTAGTAGTACCGGTATGTTATATAGTAGTAATAGTAGATTTGTTAAAACTTTGTACTGGTGATATGTCACAGGGGAAGCCTCAGTTTTAGACACAGACTTTAATAATGTCATGTTGAGATGAGTTAGAGATTTAATGCGAAGCCCGAATCACGGCAGTAACCTGAAGTGTGATGTTAAATGATTTAAGTTTGGTTATATAAATTGAAATGTTATGTATACTGAATTCAAAATTAAATCACGCGTACCATTTGAAACTTCATGCATGGGGTTGGGAAATACAAGCAATTTTAATTATAGTTATGACCTTACTTGTTATTTTCAATGATGCTTACATGGATATTATGCATTAGGTGATACCCAAGGTGATAATTTTGTCTGCAAATGGGAGGGAAACTATAAGATAAGAGAGTTTCAAATATTAGATGCCTTCATGGGAGAAATGTATGCTGAGGGTAATGTGGGTAACAATTAGGAAACCCATGGGAACATGAGATGTGAGCCTATTATTATTTTAATTTATGGCTAATTGAATTATTTATGTTCTGAAGTATTTGTAGAATTATTCTTGAGGTAAATCGTGGGCAAGTAAATCGTAAATATGTTGTGAATGCATACAAAAAATTATTCTGTTTTCCATGATTTAAATCTGTGGTCTTGCAATGAAACATGTTCTTGCTATGATGAAAAGGGCTAAAGTATATATATATACGTTATAGAAATTGTAATGTAATGTGTTTTTCTATGGCATTCTTAAGCTTGCACTTAGACCATAGGTTGTATATACAATTTTGTGTATAACTATAAAATGAGAAAAAGTGATCCTATGTTACAAAACAAGAGGTCAATGACCTTGAAGCTCTACTGATTGATTTTGATTTCAGGAAGTAGTCGCTACAGACTTGTTTTTTGAAAATCTATTTTTAACCGTGGCGGCCATCTTGAATTTCCGGCCGACCTGAAATTTTGCTAAGATCAATAAGACATTAAGAGCAACATTCCTGTGAAGTTTCATGAAAATCCGTCAGGTAGTTTCAAAGAAGTAGTCGCTACAAGTTTTCATTATATAACTCTATGTAAACAAAGCAGCCATGTTTAAGGTCAAATCAAAACGATTTCCGACAAGGACCAACATCATGCCAAACTGATCATTTTAGAAAAAGTCCCATATCAATATCTCTTATTGTTTTGAAGAAGTAGTCGCTACAAACTTATTTATTGTAAATCTATTTTTAGCTGTGGCGGCCATCTTGAATTTCCGGCCGACCTGAAATTTTTCTAGGATCAACCAGACATCAAGAGCAACATTCCTGTGAAGTTTCATGAACATCCGTCAAGTAGTTTCAGAGGAGTAGTCGCTACAAGTTTTTACTATATAACTCTATGTAACCAAAGATGGCCACTGGCAGCCATGTTTAACGTCGAATCAAAATAATTTTCCACAAGGATCTACATCATGTCATGCTGATCATTTTAGAAAAAGTCCCATATCAATATCACTTATAGTTTTCAAGAAGTAGTCGCTACAAACTTATTTTTTAAAAATCTATTTTTAGCTATGACGGCCATCTTGAATTTCCGGCCGACCTGAAAATTTGATAGGATCAATTAGACATCAAGAGCAACATTCCTGTAAAGTTTCATGACAATCCGCCAAGTAGTTTCAGAGGAGTAGTCGCTACAAGTTTTTACTATATACCTCTATGTAAACAAAGATGGCCGCTGGCAGCCATGTTTAACGTTGAATCAAAACGATTTTTGACTAGGATCAACATCATGTAATGCTGATCATTTTAGAAAAAGTCCCATATCAATATCACTTATAGTTTTCAAGAAGTAGTCGCTACAAACTTATTTTTTAAAAATCTATTTTTAGCTGTGACGGCCATCTTGAATTTCCGGCCGACCTGAAATTTTTCTAGGATCAATTAGACATCAAGAGCAACATTCCTGTAAAGTTTCATGACAATCCATCATGTAGTTTCAGAGAAGTAGTCGCTACAAGTTTTTACTATATAACTCTATGTAAACAAAGATGGCCGCTGGCAGCCATGTTTAACGTTGAATCAAAACGATTTTTGACTAGGATCAACATCATGTCATGCTGATCATTTTAGAAAAAGTCCCATATCAATATCACTTATAGTTTTCAAGAAGAAGTCGCTACAAACTTGTATTTTAAAACTCTATTTTTAGCTTTGGCGGCCATCTTGGATTTCACATCAACATGAATTTTTGCTAGGATCAACTAGACTTTATGGGCAACATTTCTGTAAAGTTTCATGAATATCCATCCAGTAGTTTCAGCTGTGAAGTCGCTACAAATAAAAGTTTACGGACAGACGGACGGACGGACGGACGACGGACGCCGCACCACGGCATAAGCTCTGCTGATCTCTGATCAGTAGAGCTAATGACAAACTACTTAAATGTGTGTGACATAGTATGTGAACTGAACATCATGTGTAGCATAGTATGAACTGAAATTCACGTGAAAGGAAAGTCGAAATAAGGAACTAACATCATTTTGAAAGTGAAATTTTATATTGGATTATTAAATGCTGAATAACTTACACTGTTTTGAGAAAATTGAGTGATTCTGAAAGTGAACAATTTTAAACTTGACAGAAAGAAAACACATTCAATAAACATTGATATGATTTTATTAATAATATTAATTTGAACAGTAAAATTGATAATATGTTTATGTTTATAATACCCATATGATATTTTAAATTCTTTTAGGTATATTTGTGTTTGAAATGTTGTCCACATTGTTTTTGTGAAGTTGTATTGCTAATTGTCACCAATTTTACTTTGAGAGAGGGAGAATGTGTAACCTGATGATAAATAATGATAATGATTTTATTAAATTTTATGATAAGTATGATTTAATATTGTTGATCCCAGAGCTTATTGATTGATGTTGGTACATTGAACCCAGTATGGGACAGTCTGGCTATAGATTTAATTTGCTACAGGCTGGATCATCAAAGTGAAAATAGTCACACTTATCTAGTATACAGCAGGTATTAATTAATGCAGTACCATGTTAAGGTTGATGCTGGACTCCTAGGATAATCTTTATTTAATGATTATAGACAGGTTAATATCAATATCTGATTGGATGTTATGGTTTTGTATGTATGATTTTGGGAGTGTCTAGATGTAAGAGGATGGTGCTTAGAAATGAGCGGGAATTGGAAAAGGTTTTTTGTATAGTCAGTAAGGTTTGAGCTAGGTAGAAGAGTGTTTCGGAGTTATGAAAGAAAGGTTTCAGTTATATATTAAAAAGTGTAGAACTAGGATAATAATAAAGTAAAGTTACAATGTGGACATATAATATTAAATTAGTGAATAGAAAAAAAAAAACATGTTAAAAAGGAAATAGTGACTTGTGTTTGCTTTTGGCTAATTCCCCATGGCCGAGCCAAGCGAGTGATTATGAGATATGATTAATATGAAATATCAATATAATAAATAAAAAGATCCCGGTCACAGTAAATTGAAAATAAAAAAAAACATGCTCAATTGCTTTCTATATTCAATAAATTGGAAACTACAACCCGGTATAGAAATATAGCATGGACTTGGCCACGCCCCTTTCCAGGAGTGACCTCAGCCAGAAGTGAAAGTTCACAACAAGAGGCCCTGTGGACGCGCTACTGGCTAAACATAAAGTTAATGTATAATATCATTCAACCGGAACATGGCAATGACATACGCAACTAGGCTTGGTACTGATCATCCCTGCCAATTTTTGTTGAAATCCAGCCAACGTTCAGGAGAACTAGTCTGTACGAAGTTAGTGTATTAAAACCTTTAAAGAGTCATAACTCTGCCAAAATTCATTCAACCAGAACACGGCAATGACAGGTGCAACTAGGCTTGGTACTGATCATCCCACCAAGATTCGCTGAAATCTGGCAAGGAGTTCAGAAGAGAGTAATCTGGACAAAGTTTGTCTATTAAAACCTTTAAAGGGCCATAACTCTGCCAAAATTCATTCAACCGGAATATGGCGATGATATGCACAACTAGGCTTGATACTGATCATCCTTGTCAAGTTCAGATGAAGCTGGAAAGTTTCCATATGACCTTAGCTATTGGTGCGACTATAAAATCCAATTCAATTCAAGTTCAGATGAAATCCAGCCAGGGGTTCTGGAGAATTAGCCCGGAAAATGTTTGTGCATCAAAAACCTTTAAAGGGCCATAACTCTGCCAAAAATCTGTAAACTGGAACGCGATATCGATATCCACAACTAGGCTTGGTGCTGATCATCCCTGTAAAGTTTCGTTGAAATCTGGCGAGCGGTTCAGGAGAACTTAGCCCAGACAAAGTTTGTGTATTAAAACATTTAAAGGGCCAGAACTCTGCCAAAAATCATTCAACTGAATCACGGCGATGATTTCCACAACTAGAGCTGGAACTGATCATCCCTAAAAAGTTTCATTTAAATCTGACCAGAGGTTCAGGAGAACTAGTCCGGACAAAGTATGTGTATTAAAACCTTTAAAGGGACATAACTCTGCCAAAATCATTCAACCGGAACACGGTGAAGATAT
Source organism: Cyrtodaria siliqua (assembly GCA_037043455.1). Taxonomy (NCBI): domain Eukaryota; kingdom Metazoa; phylum Mollusca; class Bivalvia; order Adapedonta; family Hiatellidae; genus Cyrtodaria; species Cyrtodaria siliqua. Next base: position 55,843 of record JAWPHD010001598.1, on the reverse strand, counting down.
GTACAACTAGGCTTGGTACTGATCATCCCTGAAAAGTTTCACTGAAATCTATCCAAATGAAGGCCTTTTCGTTTTAATGAGGCCAAAATATAGCATTTTTCAGAAAATCAAGGGCCATAACTCCTGTGTAAATGGTCCAATCTGGCTGTTTTTCAAATGTGAAGCTTTCATTGATATTAACAATCTGATAAAGTTTGGTAAAGATCTGATGAGAAATGAAGGCACTATTGTCTTGAGGCAAAATACAGCATTTTTAACTAAATCAAGGGCCATAACTTCGCTGTTACTTGTTCGATCTGCCTGGCTTTCGATCTTGTTCAAGCTTTTATTGATATTAACAATCTGGTACAGTTTGGTAAAGATCTGATGAAAAATGAAGACCTTATCATCTTAACAAGGCAAAATATAGCGCTTTTAACTAAATCAAGGGCCATATCTCCGCTGTTACTGGTCCAATCTGGCCGGTTTTCGAACTTGTCCGAGCTTTCATTGATATTACCATCTGGTAAAGTCTGGTAAAGATCGGATGAAAAATGAAGGCCCTATCGTCCTAACGAGGTAAAATATTGTGTTTTTAACTAAATCAAGGGCCTCCGCTGTTACGGGTTCGATCTGGCCGGTTTTCAAACTTTGTCCGAGCTTTCATTGATATTACCAATCCGGTAAAGTTTGGTAAAGTTCGGATGAAAAATGAAGGCCTCATCGTCTTAATGAGGCAAAATATAGCATTTTTAACTAAATCAAGGGCCATAACTCCGCTGTTACTGGTCCGAACTGGCCGGTTTTCAAACTTGTCCGAGCTTTCATTAAAATTAACAATCTGATAAAGTTTGGATGAAAAATGAAGGCCCTATCGTCTTAACGAGGCAAAATATAGCATTTTTAACTAAAGCAAGGGCCATAACTCCGCTGTTACCGTCGGATCTGGCTGGTTTTGGAACTCGTCCAAGTTTTCATTGACATTAACAATCTGTCAAAGTTTGGTAAAGTTCAGATGAAAAATGAAGGCCCAATCGTCTTAACGAGGCAAAATATAGCATTTTCAACATAATCATGGGCCATAACTCCGCGGTTACTGGTCCGATCTGGTTGGTTTTCGAACTTATCCAAGCTTTTATTGACACCTACAATCTGGTAAAGTTTGGTAAAGATTGGATGAAAAATGAAGGCCCTATTGTTTTAACGAGACAAAATATAGCATTTTTAACTAAATCAAGGGCCATAACTCCGCTGTAACTGGTCCGAACTGGCCGGTTTTCGAACTCATCCGAGCTTTCATTGACATTAACAATCTGGTCAAGTTTGGTAAAGTTCGAATGAAAATGAAGGCCCTATCGACTTGAGGCAAAATATAGCATTTTTAACTAAATCAAGGGCCATAACTCCGTTGTTACTGGTCTGATCTGGCTGGTTTTCAAACTTATCGGAGCTTTCATTGACATTAACAATCTGTTAAAGTTTGGTAAAGATCAGATGAAAAATGAAGGCCCTATCGTCTTAACAAGGCAAAATATAGCATTTTTAACTAAATCAAGGGCCATAATTCCGCTGTAACTGGTCCGATCTGGTTGGTTTTCGAACTTATCCTAGCTTTTATTGACACTAACAATCTGGTAAAGTTTAGTAAAGATCGAATGTAAATGAAGGCCCTATCGACTTGAGGCAAAATATAGCATTTTTAACTAAATCAAGGGCCATAACTCCATTGTTACTGGTCTGATCTGGCTGGTTTTCAATCTTATCGGAGCTTTCATTGACATTAACAATCTGTTAAAGTTTGGTAAAGATCAGATGAAAAATGAAGGCCCTATCGTCTTAACGAGGCAAAATATAGCATTTTTAACTAAATCAAGGGCCATAACTCCGCTGTTACTGGTCCGATCTGGCTGGTTTTCAAACTTGTCGAGCTTTTATTGACATTAACAATCTGTTAAAGTTTGGTAAAGATCAGATGAAAAATGAAGGCCCTATCGTCTTAATGAGGCAAAATATAGCATTTTTAACTAAATCATGGGCCGTAACTCCGCTGTTACTGGTCCGATCTGGATGGTTTTCGAACTTATCCGAGCTTTTATTGACACTAACAATCTGGTTAAGTTTAGTAAAGATCGGATAAAAAATGAACGCCCTATCGTCTTAACGAGGCAAAATATAGCATTTTTAACTAAATCAAGGGCCATAACTCCGCTGTTACTGGTCCGATCTTGCTGGTTTTCGAACTTGTGTGAGCTTTCATTGATATTAACAATCTGTTAAAGTTTGGTAATGTTCGGATGAAAAATGAAACCCCTATTGTCTTAACGAGGCAAACTATAGCATTTTTAACTAAATCAAGGGCCATAACTCTGCTGTTACCAGTCCGATCTGGCTGGTTTTCGTTCTTGTCTGAGCTATCATTGATATTAACAATCTGATAAAGTTTGGTAAAGATTGGATGAAAAATGAAGGCCCTATCATCTTAACGAGGCAACATATAGCATTTTTAACTAAATCAAGGGCCATAACTCTGCTGTTACTGGTCCGAACAGGCTGGTTTTCGAACTTGTCCGAGCTTTCATTGATATTAACAATCTGTTTAAGTTTAGTAAAGATCAGATGAAAAATAAAGGCCCTATTGTCTTAACGAGACAAAAGTTAACAGACGACAGAGGGACGGACGGACGACGGACAACTCGCCATCCCATAAGCTCTGCTGGCCCTTGGCCAGTAGAGCTAAAAATGAAAACATGCCAGATAAATGTTTCAAAATACATTTTCAGAGTTGTTAATTAATTACATTTATTAAAATGAGGGCATTTATTTTTATCAAATGTATTTTTTAAACATGAAATTGTGAGATTAACCCCCACTCAAAAACAGGTAAATATTTACCGCAGTTTTGCATGTAAACAAACATGGCGGCCCCCATGGAAAGTTCTGTAGGGGAAACATGCTGAATTTTAATTTCAGCACATTGGACTAGCACTTACCTTGAAAATAAGACACATCTTTTTGAACTTAAATGTTTATTTTTAATTTTTATCTTCCGAAAGCTTGTATAGTGGCCTATGGGAAAGCAATTAGTGTACCGCAACCTAAAATCCGGCCAGGGGTTCAGCAGAACTAGTCAGAACAAAGTTTGTGCATTAAAACCTTTGAAGGGCCATTTACTCCGCCAAAAATCATTCAACCGGAACACGGCAATGATTTGCACAACTAGACATGGAATTGATCATCTCTAAAAGGTTTCATTTAATCTGGCCAGGGGTTCAGGAGAACTAGTCAGAACAAAGTTTATGTATTAAAACCTTTAAAGGGCTATTACTCCGCCAAAATCATTCAACTGGAACACGGTCACTATGTACAACTAGGCTTGGTACTGATCATCCCTGCAAAGTTTCAATGAAATCCAGCCAAATGAAGGCACTTTCGTCTTAATAAGGCCAAGATATAGCATACTTCAGAAAATCAAGGGCCATGACTCCGATGTAAATAGTCCAATCTGGATGGTTTTCGAACTTATCCGAGCTTTCATTGATATTAACAATCTGGTAAAGTTTCGTAAAGATCGCATGAAAGATGAAGGCCCTATCATCTTAACGAGGCAAAATATAGGATTTTTAACTAAATCAAGGGTCATAACTTCACTGTTACTGGTCCGATCTGGCTGGTTTTCAAACTTGTCTGAGCTGTCATTGATATGAACTATCTGGTAAAGTTTCGTAAAGATCGCATTAAAAATGAAGGCCCTATCATCTTAACGAGGCAAAATACAACTAAATCAAGGGCCATAACTCCACTGTAACTGGTCCGATCTGGCTGGTTTTCAAACTTGTCTGAGCTTTCATTGATACAAACAATCTGGTAAAGTTTCGTGAAGATCGGCTGAAAGATGAAGGCCCTATCGAATTAACGAGGCAAAATATAGCATATTTAACTAAATCAAGGGCCATAACTCCACTGTTACTGGTCCGATCTGGCTTGTTTTAGAATTTGTCTGAGCTTCCATTGATATTAACAATCTGGTAAAGTTTGGTAAAGATCGGATGAAAAATAAAGGTGCTAGAGTGTTCACAAGGAAGAAAATGGCATTTTTTCAGAAAAAACAAGGGCCATAACTCTGGTGTTACTGACACAATTTAGCTGGTTTTCGAACTTGTCTGAGCTTTCATTGCTATTAACAATCTGTGTAAGTTTGGTAAAGATCAAATAATACGTGAAGGTGCTAGAGTTTTCACAAGGCAGAATATCGCATTCTTCAGCAAAATAAGGGCCATAACTCCGGTGAAATTAATCCGATCTGGCTGGTTTTCGAACTTATCCGAGCTTTCATTGATATAAAGACACTGGCAAAGTTTCGTAAAGATTTCATTAATAATGAAGGCCCTAGAGTGTTCACAAGGCAAAAGTTAACGGACGACGGACGACGGACAACTCACCATCCCATAAGAATTGAACCATAAACCAAGGTTTACAAAGAAAAAAATATATGCCTCCAGTGAGATTTGAACCCACGATTCTTTGAGTTTGGAGTGTGCGTTACCAAATATTGAAAAACGGCCATAACTCCGGTGTTACTTGTTTGATCTGCCTGGTTCTCAAACTCATTAAAGCTTCTGGCCAAGTTTGGGAAAGATCAGGTGCTAGAGTGTTCACAAGGCTGAAAATGGCATATTTCAATAATTCAAGGGCACATAACTCTGGTATTCCTGGTCCGATATAGCTGGTTTTCTAACTTCTCCGAGCTTTTATTAATATTAACAATCTCTTAAAGTTTGGTAAAGATCAAATAATAAATGAAGGTGCTAAAGAGTTCACAAGGAAAAACAAGTGGCCCAAAGTTTCTGGCAAAAAACAGCTTTTTAACTAAATCAAGGGCCATAACTAAAGAATCTGGTAAAGTTTGGTAAAGATCAGATGAAAAATGAAGGCATAACCGTATTAACGAGGCAAAATATAGCATGTTTAACTAAATCAAGAACTCCTCTGTTACTGGTCCGACTGGTCCAACATAGAACTAAAAAAAAAAAAAAAAAGTTTTTCACTATACAAGTCTATGTAAAACATGACTCCTGGGGCGTGGTCAAATGTGACCCCAGGGTCACCATTTGAACAAACTTGGTAAAGGACCAAATACAAAATATTAAACCTCAGGCTCTTGCAGTTCCAGAGAAGAAGATTGTTTTCAGTTTTTCCCTATACAAGCATTTATGTAAAAATGTGAAAAAGCGGTTTCTGAGGAGAAGTCGTTAAAAGAAAAGTTAACAGACGGACGGACGGACGACGGAAGACGGACAACACACCATCCCATAAGCTCTGCTGGCCCTTGGTTTTCAAATGTGTCCAAGCTTTTACTGATATTAACACTCTGTGAAAGTTTGGTAAAGATCAAATAATAAATGAAGGTGCTAGAGTGTTCACAAGACAGACAAGAGGCCCAAGAGGGCCTGTGGACGCTCTACTGGCTAACATGGCTCTTATAACATCAATGAAGCGAGTGACTGCCATTTACGTTTTTTTGGAAGTTTCGGGCAAAAAACAGCTTTTGAACTAAATCAAGGGCCATAACTAAAGAATCTGTTAAAGTTCGGTAAAGATCAGATGAAAATGAAGGCTCTACCGTATTAACGAGGCAAAATATAGCATTTTTAACTAAATCAAGAGCCATAACTCCTCTGTTACTGGTCCGACTGGTCCAACATAGAGCTTAAAAAAGAAGATATTAATTAAAAAAAAAGAAAAGAAAAAATTTAGAAAAAATAAAAAGAAAAATTTAAAAAAAAAAAAAATTAAAAAATATATATATTAATTTAAAAAAATAATTAAAAAAATTAAAAGTTTGGTAACGATCGGATGAAAAATGAAGGCCCTCTCGTCTTAACGAGGCAAAATATAGCGTTTTGAACTAAATCAAGGGCCATAACTAAGCTGTTACCGGTCCATTATGTTTGGTTTTCGAACTTGTCCGAGCTTTCATTGATATTAACAATCTGATAAGTTGGGTAAAGATCGGATGAACAATGAAGCCTCTATCGTCTTAATGAGGCAAACTATAGCATTTTTAACTAAATCAAGGGCAATAACTCCGCTGTTACTGGTCCGATATGGCTAGTTTTCAAACTTGCTCGAGCTTTCATTGATATTAACAATCTGATAAAGTTTGGTAAAGATCGGATGAACAATGAAGCCCCTATCATCTTAATGAGGCAAACTATAGCATTTTTAACTAAATCAAGGGCCATAACTCCCCTGTTACTGGTCCGATATGGCTAGTTTTCGAACTTGCTCGAGCATTCATTGATATTAACAATCTCATAAAGTTTGGTAAAGATCAGATGAACAATGAAGCCCCTATCGTCTTAACGAGGCAAAATATAGCATTTTTAACTAAATCAAGGGCCATAACTCCGCTGTTACTAGTCCGATATGGCTGGTTTTCGAATTTGTCCGAGCTTTCATTGATATTAACAATCTCATACAGTTTGGTAAAGATTGGATGAACAATGAAGCCCCTAGCGTCTTAACGAGGCAAAATATAGCATTTTTAACTAAATCAAGGGCCATAACTCCACTGTTACTAGTCCGATATGGCTGGTTTTCGAGCTTTCATTGATATTAACAATGTGGTAAAGTTTGGTTAAGATATGATGAAAAACGAAGGCCTTATCATCTTAACGAGGCAAAATATAGCAATATAGCATTTTCAACTAAATCAAGGACCATAACTCTGGTGTTACTGGTCCGATCTGGCTGGTTTTCGAACTTGTCCGAGCTTACATTGATATTAACAATGTGGTAAAGTTTGGTAAAGATAGGTTGAAAAATGAAGGCCCTATCGTCTTAACGAGGCAAAATATAGCATTATAGCATTTTTAACTAAATCAAGGGCCATAACTCCGCTGTTACTTGGCCGATCTGGCTGGTTTTCGATCTCATCCAAGCTTTCATTGATATTAACAACCTGTTAAAGTTTGGTAAAGATTGGATGAAAAATGAAGGCCCTATCGTCTTAACAAGACGAAAGTTAACAACGGACGGACGACGGACGACGGTGCGCCTTAAAACCCAATTCAATTCAATTCAATTCCATGAAAAATTAAGAAATTTCATGCATGACTGACTTTGATATCTACACCCCACATTATGTGTATATTTTAGTTTGGTACATAGAAGGCAATGTTTGAAAACTTTACTTGATGGAAATATACCAAACGGTTCATTTATTTTGGCATTTTTTCTAGTTTTGTATAACGGGCCTTAAAATCCTTAGCCGAAGCAGGAACTGAACTGAAAAGATAATAGGTCCTTGCAAAAGCATCTGATTTTCCATTTGGTCAACCTTATTGGTCAGTTAGATGTATTCGATAAATATTTTCGACAAATGTCACGACTCATTTAGATGTCAGACCAGTCAGGAATTACTTCCAGGTCGTAGGGTGCGAAAATTGTTCCTTGAAAAAATTCAAAGTTTCTAGTTTGCATGTGTTTTTCCCAAGATTAGTTTTTATTTCATTGTTAAATCTTAGCTGATGTTAATGTATTATGTCCGTTGTCATGAATAGTATTTTACTGTGTTTGTTAGGATTATTTCTTTGGAGAGCATGAGCACAGATGTTAGGTAGAGATGTGGTTTTGACAGGTGTTTATTTCAAAATAAGCATAGTGTGAATGAATGACGTGAAATAAAAAACTGAATGTTTTGTTCCAGATATGGGACCGTTTGTGTTTCTTTCACAGAATTAAAGTGTATTTAAGCGAACGAATGTTGTGGAACTTGATCTCCAAATATAGCCTAGTTTGCATTGTGTTCAATGGGCTGATTTTCACAGGTCTGACACCGTATCAGGGCTGTACAAATCCTATAGTCGGACGCCCGGGACTAGTCCAAAACCAAAGTCGGGCGTGTCACTTTTTCAAAGATTTCATTCCCGGACTAGTTCAATTTTAAAACAAGAGGCCCAAGAGGGCCTGTGGACGCTCTACTTGCTAACATGGCTCTTATAACATCAATGAAGTGAGTGACTGCCATTTAGGTTTTTTTGAAAGTTTCGGGCAAAAAACAGCTTTTTAACTAAATCAAGGGCCATAACTAAAGAATCTGGTAAAGATCAGATAAAAAATGAAGGCCCTACCGTATTAACGAGGCAAAATATAGCATGTTAAACTTAATCAAGAACTCCTCTGTTACTGGTCCGACTGGTCGAACATAGAGCTAAAAAAAAGGAAAAAAAAATTAAAACAAAAAAATTAAAAAAAAAATTAAAAAATTAAAAAAAAAATTCTTGAAATTGAATATGTGACCCTTGGGACGGGGCCAAATGTGACTCCGGGTTCACCATTTAAACAAACTTGGTATACGACCATAAGCTTATTGCAACTGCAAAATATTAAACCTCTGGCTCTTGTAGTTTCCTAGAAGAAGATTGTTTTAAGTTTTCCATATATAAGCCTATGTAAAACATGTGACCCTTGGGGCCGGGCCAAAAGTGACCCGAGGGTCACCATTTGAACAAACTTGGTAAAGGACCATAAGCTTATAGTAAATGCAAAATATCAAACCTCTGGCTGTTGTAGTTTCCGAGAAGAAGATTTTTTAAAAAAAATCCTATATAAGTCTATGTAAAACTGTGACCCCCGGGGCGGGGACAAATTTGACCCCAGGGTCACCATTTGAACAAACTTAGTAGAGGACCATAAGCTGATGCTACATGTAATACATGAGAGCTCTCTGCCTTGTGGTTTCAGAGAAGAAGATTTTTTAAAGTTTTTTCCTATATGTCTATATGAAAAACATGCAAAACCTCAATATACAAACTTTGGACCCCCGTGGCACAGCAATTTTTGACCCCGGGGACTTTATTTGAACAAGCTTGATAGTCTAGGCGTTGGCGATCATTTTAAAACAAAAACTGTTGAAATCTGTCCAGCGGTTCTGGAGAAGAAGATTTTTTAAGCTTTTGACCATATATGGTAATGGCAGCCATCTTGGATGTAGCACTGACCTAATTTTAACAAATCTAAAAAGCATTCATCTAAGGATCATCCAGGTGAAGTTTGGTCAAAATTAGCCAAGCGGTTTCTGAGAAGAAGTCATTTGAAGAAAAGTTAACGGACGGACGACGGACGGACGACGGACGACGGACGACGGAAGACGGACAACACACCATCCCATAAGCTCTGCTGGCCCTTGGCCAGTAGAGCTAAAAAGAGAAAGTCGGGCGTGTCACTGTTTGAAAGATTTCAGTCCCAGGTTTGTCCAATTAACAACGTCGGCCCCCTGTCATAAAATAACCCCAGCACACTTCTCAACGTAATCCTTTAATTGCACTCGCTTATGTAATGTAATTAGCATCCACAGCGACAATCAGCGATTACCCCGGGCAGTTTTATCAACAATCAACCATGCCGGAAGTCCCGCCTCCAAATTACTTTAATTGAGAGTCGGCATTGTCGACATTATCCAATCAATTGACCCGATCTATTTTAATCCAGACCCGCTAGCCAATGAAACGACTACTACAGGTAAATCACATGTTCGTCACGTGATTACCTGTTCGTCACGTGGTGAGCTGAAAATGGCGATACACTGAAACAATAACACTAACACGTTGATTAATTATCAATCAGGCCGATTTGTCGGCAATCTTTCGATGAGTATTAAAGGACGTTTGATAATGGAAGTATATTTCATATGAAACGGTAGGTGTGATTTTTTATTGTTTCTCAGTGTATTGTTGAGCGTAATTGTAACAGACATGAAAGGTGGGTGGGGTAACGGTTTGTGCATAGTTAGTGTACTAATTACGTTCGAAGAATTGAGTTGTCAAAAAAAATGAAACAAGAGGCCCAAGAGGGCCTGTAGACGCTCTACTGGCTAACACGGCTCTTATAACATCAATGAAGCGACTGACTGCCATTTAAGTTTTTTTGAAAGTTTCGGGCAGAAAACAGCTTTTTAACTTTATCATGGGCCATAACTAAAGAATCTGGTAAAGTTTGGTAAAGATCAGATTAAAAATGAAGGCCCTACCATATAAACGAGGCAAAATATAGCATGTTTAACTAAATCAAGAGCCATAACTCCTCTGTTACTGGTCAGACTGGTCCAACATAGAGCTAAAAAAAAAATAATAATAAAAAAAATAAAAAATAAAAATTAGGAGAATATTAGTAATCAAAAAAAAAAAAAAAAAAAATCAATTAAAAAATTAAAAAAAAAAAAATCAATTTATTAAAAATAAAAAAAATTAAAGTTTGGCAAAGATCAGATGCAAAATGAAGGCCCTATCGTATGACGAGGCAAATTATAGCATTTTTAACAAAATCAAGGGCCATAACTCCGCTGTTTATGGTTCGATCTGGCTGGTTTTCAAACTTGACCAAGCTTTTATAGACATAAACAATCTGATAAAGTTTGGTAAAGATCGGATGAAAAATGAAGGCCCTATCGTCTTAACGAGGCAAAATATATCATTTTGAACTAAATCAAGGGCCATAACTCCGCTGTTACTGGTCCGGTATGAATGTTTTTTAAACTTGATCGATCTTTTATTGATATTAACAATCTGATAAAGTTTGCTAAAGATCAGATGAACAATGAAGCCCCTATCATCTTAACGAGGCAAAATATAGCATTTTTAACTAAATCAAGGGCCATAACTCCGCTGTTACTGGTCCAATATGGCTGTTTTTCGAACATGTTCGAGCTTTCAACTGCATTAACTAAATGATAAAGTTTGGTAAAGATCGGATGAACAATGAAGCCCCCATCGTCTTAACGAGGCAAAATATAGCATTTTTAACTAAATCAAGGACCATAACTCTGCTGTTACTGGTCCGAACTGGCTGGTTTTCGAACTTGCCTGAGCTTTCATTGATATTAACAATGTGGTAAAGTTTCGTAAAGATAGGATGAAAAATGAAGACCCTATCGTCTTAACGAGGCAAAATATAGCAATTTAGCATTTTTAACTAAATCAAGGGCCATAACTCCGCTGTTACTTGTCCGATCTGGCTGGTTTTCGAACTCATCCAAGCTTTCATTGATATTAACAATCTGTTAAAGTTTGGTAAATATCGGATGAAAAATGAAGGCCCTATCGTCTTAACGAGGCAAAATATAGCATTTTTAACTAACTCAAGGGCCATAACTCCGCTGTTACTTGTCCGATTTGGCCCTATCGAGACAAAAGTTAACAAAAGTTAACGACGGACGGACGACGGACGGACGACGGACGGACGACAGACAACTCGGCATCTCATAAGCTCTGCTGGCCTTCGGCCAGTAGAGCTAATAAAAACAAAACAAACTGATAAACATAATCAGTTTCATTTCGTATTTGGCAGTGCTAATGTTTACATTTCAAAAATGAGTTTGTTGAACTTTTTCAGTGTTAAAAATAAGGAAAATATGAAAGCGAAAGTTAAAGTAAAAATAAAAAGAGAAAAAATGTAGAATGTGATACACAGCCAATCAAAAAGTCAAAATCATCTGGTGTAGTGGACAAAAACATAAAAATAAAATGTTTATATTGATTCACATGTTAATTATTGTTTGCATTAGGTAAAATGATAATAAAGTTAAGAATCTCATCTGTAGCCCCTTACCTATATAAAATTATGACTTTTTTTTCTCTCCATTAAATGATTATCTGAACTGTAATATGAAACTCAATATTTATATTGAAATTTAAAAATGCAGATGTGATTCTTACTGTAGCACTGCTTCACCCAATGGCAGTCTACAATCTAAACCACTGAAACATACATTAATTGTCTGAAGAGTAAATAAGGATTGTTTCCTTTACTATGTATAATGAATTGTAATGAGTATGCAAGACGAAGTTTTAACATATTGAGAAATCGAAAGAATTCAGGACTTGTGTCCATTTTTTGGGACTAGTCATAATTTTAAGCTCGACTGATCAAAGATCAGCAGAGCTTATGCCGTGGTGCGGCATCCGTCATCCGTCTGTCCGTAAACTTTTTTTTGTAGCGACTACTCCTCTGAAACTACTGAATGGATTTTCATGAAACTTTACAGAAATGTTGCCCATGAAGTCTAGTTGATCATAGCAAAAATTCATGTTGATGTGAAATCCAAGATGGCCTCCAAATCTAAAAGTAGGTTTTTAAAAAAAGTTTGTAGCGACTACTTCTTGAAAACTCTAAGTGATATTGATATGGGACTTTTTCTAAAATGATCAGCATGACATGATGTTGGTCCTTGTCGAAAATTGTTTTAGATTCAACGTTAAACATGGCTGCCAGCGGCCATCTTTGTTTACATAGAGTTATATAGAAATAACTTGTAGCGACTACTCCTCTGAAACAACTTGACGGATTTTCATGAAACTTTACAGGAATGTTGCTCTTAACGTCTTATTGATCCTAGCAAAATTTCAAATCGGCCAGAAATTCAAGATGGCCGACACAGCTAAATATAGATTTTTAAAAAATAAGTTTGTAGCGACTACTTCTTAAAACTGTAAGTGATATTGATATGGGACTTTTTCTAAAATGATCAGCATGACATGATGGTTATCCGAGTCGAACATTATTTTGATTAGACGTTAAACATGGCTGCCAGCGGCCATCTTTGTTTACATAGAGTTATATAATGAAAACTTGTAGCGAATACTCCTCTGAAACTACTTGACGGATTTTCATGAAGCTTCACAGGAATGTTTCTCTTGATGTCTTATTGATCCTAGCAAAATTTCAGGTCGGCCGGAAATTCAAGATGGCCACCATTGCTAAAAATAGATTTTCAAAATACAAGTTTGTAGCGACTACTTCTTGAAAACTATAAGTGATATTGATATGGGACTTTTTCTAAAATGATCAGCATGACATGATGTTGGTCCTTGTCAAAAATCGTTCTGATTCGATGTTAAACATGGCTGTCAGCGGCCATCTTTGTTTACATAGAGTTATAAAATGAAAACTTGTAGCGACAACTCCTCTGAAACTACTTGACGGATTTTCAGGAAACTTCACAGGAATGTTGCTCTTGATGTCTAATTGATCCCAGCAAAATTTCAGGACGGCCGGAAATTCAAGATGGCCGCCACGGCTAAAAATAATTTTTTCAAACAAGAGGTCAAATTGAAGCTCTACTGATTGATTTTGATTTCAGGAAGTAGTCGCTACAAACTTGTTTTTTGAAAATTTATTTTTAGCCTTGGCGGCCATCTTGAATTTCCGGCCGACCTGAAATTTTGCTATGATCAATTAGACATCAAGAGCAACATTTCTGTAAAGTTACATGAAAATCCGCCAAGTAGTTTCAAAGGAGTAGTAGCTACAAGTTTTTACTATATAACTCTATGTAAACAAAGATGGCCGCTGGCAGCCATGTTTAACGTCGAATCAAAACGATTTTTGACAAGGACCAACATCATGTCATGCTGATCGTTTTAGAAAAAGTCCCATACCAATATCACTTACAGTTTTCAAGAAGTAGTCGCTACAAACTTGTATTTTGAAAATTTATTTTTAGTCGTGGCGGCCATCTTGAATTTCCGGCCGACCTGAAATTTTGCTAGGATCAATAAGACATCAAGAGCAACATTCCTGTGAAGTTTCATGAAAATCCGTAAAGTAGTTTCAGAGAAGTAGTCGCTACAAGTTTTCATTATATAACTCTATGTAAACAAAGATAGCCGCTGGCAGCCACGTTTAACGTCGAATCAAAATAATGTTCGACTCTGATCAACATCAGGTCATGCTGATCATTTTAGAAAAAGTCCCATATTAATATCACTTATAGTTTTCAAGCAGTAGTCGATACAAACTTATTTTTTAAAAATCTATTTTTAGCTGTGGCGGCCATCTTGAATTTCTGGCCGATCGGAAATTTTGCTAGGAATAATTAGACTTCAAGAGCAACGCTCCTGTTAAGTTTCATGAAAATCCGCCGAGTAGTTTCAGAGAAGTAGTCGCTACAAGTTTTTACTATATAACTCTATGTAAACAAAGATGGCCGCTGCAGCCATATTTAACGTTGAATCAAAACGATTTTTGACAAGGATCAACATCATGTCATGCTGATCATTTTAGAAAAATCCCATATCAATATCACTTATAGTTTTCAAGAAGTAGTCGCTACAAACTTGTATTATAAAAATCTATTTTTAGCTTTGGTGGCCATCTTGGATTTAACATCAACATGAATTTTTGCTAGGATCAACTAGACTTTATGGGCAACATTTCTGTAAAGTTTCATGAATATCCATCCAGTAGTTTCTGAGGAGTTGTTGCTACAAATAAAAGTTTACGGACAGACGGACAGACGGACGGACGCACACCACGGCATAAGCTCTGCTGATCTCTGATCAGTCTGCTGATCTCTGATCAGTCGAGCTAAAAATGGACAAAATAATTTATTTTTTTCCACTTTGCTGGAATATTGACTAACCGGTTTTGTAAACTGAAAAATATAGAAGGAGTTAGCATTTTCAAGATCAAGGTCAAGTAAGCATGAACTTGAAGGTTGATATGTACAGTGTCTCCATGACCATGTTCTTAAAGCTTAATATGGCATTTTTCAGCAAAACAAGGACTCCGGTGAAATTAATCCAATATGGCTGGTTTTCAAACTTGTCTGAGCTTTTATTGATATAAAGACACTGGCAAATGTTCCTAAAGATCAGAATAATAATGAAGGCCCTAGAGTGTTCACAAGGCAAAAGTTAACAGACGACGAACGGACGACGGACGACAGACGACTCGTCATCCAATAAACTCTGCTGGTTTTCATTGATATCAACAATCTGGAAGAGTTTGGAAAAGATCGAACGAAAAATGAAGGCCCTATCGTGTTAACGTGGCAAAATATAATAATTTAGCAATTTTCGTTAATTCAAGCACAGTAACTCCGGTGTTACTGGTCCGATCTGGATGGTTTTCAAACTCGTCCGAGTTTTTATTGATATTTACAAGCTGGTGAAGTTTGGTAAAGATCGGATGAAAAATGGAGGCGCTACAGTGGTGACAAGACAAAATATTAGTGATGGGCAATCAGTTGAAATTTACAATCAATTATGGGTTGCAAGCGGTTGGATGTAACCGATCAATCATCAATTATAATCGGTGAGTCATTATGAAGTATAACATGCGTATATTAATCTGAGTTTGAGGCCTTGAACTTGAAAAAAATTCTGATTAAGTTTGTATTCTTTCCTGTCTTGTTTCTTATGCCATTGTCATTTAAATCTGCAAAATAATTCTAATTGATATAAAATGTGGATATGCTTATTTTCACAAGTGTATTAATAATTTATGATTATAGACTTTCAGAATCGATCATCATAATCAGATGCCTAACTAACCGATGATCAGTTACAATCGATTAATCGGTACATCACTACAAAATATAGCAATTTTTGTTAATTCAAGGGCAATAACTCCTGTGTTACTAGTACAATCTGGCTGGTGTTTGATCTCATCCTAGCTTTCATTGATATTTATAATCTGGTAAACTTTGGTAAAGATAGGATGAAAACTGGGGGTGCTACAGTGTTGCTACAGTGTTGACAAGACAAAATATAGCAATTTTCGTTAATTCAAGGGCAATGACTCTGGTGTTACTGATCCGATCAGGCTGGTTTTCGAACTTTTCTAAGCTTTCATTGATATTAACAATCTGGTAAAGTTTGATAAAGATCGGATGAAAAATGAAGGCCCTAATGTCTTAACAAGGCAAAAGTAACAACTCGTCATCCCATAGAGCTAAAAAGATAAATTATGCCTCTAAAATGCTTACATTTAATGGGATTATTAAAGTGTGCAGATGACCTTACATAACTCGTTTCTTTTTCTTTAAAATGGGCAAGGGGTTTACAATACTGTGTCAATATGGATGCATTCTTATTCACAATTACATGCGACAGGGTAACAAGTTATCTCCCTACTTTCTATCGTAAGGCCCAGTTACTTATACATCATCCCTATAAGACATCTAGGAGCAATGGACTTCCAAATAAAATAGCGTTTGTCCTTTCAACTCGATGGTGAATTAAGCAGAGCTATACTTCCTACCTTGGACAGTTGCATCCATTAAGTCAGGAGTTGAGTGAGCGCTTTCCTCCTGTAGCAGTTTATCCAAGTCTTGGTAAATGAATCCAACATCTGCAGACATATAAGTATAAGGCATTTACATCATGTATATCAAACAACAGCAACTAGGGCCAGAGTTTTTATAATTATTAGTTTAAGGGATTATTTCAAAAAGTTGCAGTAGGAAGGATGAAACTAGAACTATCATTGAAGGTTATAAAAACCCTCGAAACAATTCTTTAATAAGATCAAGGGCAATAACTCTGAATGGCATTGACTGAGCCACACCAAAATTGTGTCAAATAAATGTACACTTCATGTTTATTATGTACACAAAGTTTTAATTCAATATCTTCCAAACTGTAAAAGCAGTTCCCCCCACAAGATTGCATATGCTGAATAAAGACAGGTTTACTACGTGCAAGGGCAATAACTCTGCATGGAATTGATTGAGCCGCACCAAAATTGTGTCATGCACATCTACACTTCATGATGATCATGTACACAAACTTCAATTCAATATCTTAATAACTGTTGAAGTAGTTCTCTCCACAGTATTGCATATGCTGAATATCAATTTTGACTAAGTTCAAGAGCAATAACTCTGCATGGAATTGACTGAGCCAAAGAAAGATTATGTCACGCACATATACCCTTCATTTTGATCAGGTATACAAAGTTTCAAATTAATATTTTGAAAACTGTAGAAGTAGTTTGCTCCACAAGATTACATATGATGAATATAGCAATTGAATTTTGACTAAGTTCAGGAGCAATAACTCTGCATGGAATTGACCGAGCTCAACCAAAATTGTCTCACGCACATTTTCACTTCATTTTAATCAAGTATACAAAATTTCAATTCAATATCTTGAAAACTGTAGAAGAGGTTTGCTCCACAATATTGCATATGCTGAATATAGCAATTTTGACTAAGTGCAAGGACAATAACTCTGCATGGAGTTGAGGGAGCCACACCAAAATTGTGTCACACACATCTACACTTCATGTTGATCATGTATGCGAAGTTTCAATTCCATATCTTGAAAACGGTAGAGTTAGTTCGCTTCACAAGATTCAACAGACTGACCAACCGACAGACCAAAAGACCGCCCGTCGCAGCGAGTCCTATATACCCCCTCTCAAACTTCGTATGCGGGGGTATAATAACTCTGCATGGAACTGAGCGAGTCACACCAAAATTGTGTCACGCTCATCTACACTTCATTTGATCACGTATGCAAAGTTTCAATTCCATATCTTGAAAACTGTAGATGTAGTTTGCTCCACAAGATTCAACAGACCGACCGACCGACAGACCAACAGACTCCTCTCTCAAACTTATACCCCCTCTCAAACTTTGTTTGCGGGGTTATAATAAAAACACTGAGTCATTAATAAACAAGAGCTGTCGGAGAACAGCGCAGCTTGACTATTCGAGTTTTCAGAGAATAAAAATTATATAGCTATTATATACCATCAGAAAACAAGGCTAAAACAATGTGGGGTGGGGGTGGGGGTTGCAACATAGCTATGTGTAAGAATTGATCAAAACTACAGAGAAATATGTAAAAAAAAAAATATTAAAAAAATCAAGTTTTGAGTGGGGGTGGGGGGTGGGGGTGGGGGAGAGATGGGGTGGGTGGTGGGGGTAGTGGGGGTGGTGAGGGCAATATATATGTGTAAGAAGCTATGTAATAATTCACCAAAACAACACAAAAATATTTTTAAAAAAATAATTAAAAATCGAGTTTTGAGTGGGGATGGGGGAGAGGCAGGGGGTGGGGAGGGCAACATATATGTGTAAGAAGCTTTGTAAGAATTGACCAAAACAACACAGAAATATGGTAAAACAAAATAAAGGAGGTGGGCAGGGGCAACATGTGTAAGAATTTACAAAAGCAACACAGACATATGTAAAAAAAAAAAGTTTCAAGTGTGGGGAGGGGGCTGGGGGGTGGCAGGGTGTGGGAGGGGTACAAGGGGGCAACATATATGTCTAAGAAGCTATGTGTAAGAAGCTATGTGTAAAAATTCACCAAAACAACACAGAAATATGTAAAAAAAAAAAAAAAAAAAAAAAAAAATTCTAGTTTCGAGTGTGTGGTGGGGGTGGGGCGTGGGGCGTGGCAGGGGAGGGGGACAGCGGGGGAGGGAGCAACATGTGTAAGAATTTACAAAAGCAACACAAAAATATGTGGGGGTGGGGGAGAGATGGGGTGGGTGGTGGGGGTAGTGGTGGGGGTGGTGGGGGTAGTGGGGTGGTGAGGGCAATATATATGTGTAAGAAGCTATGTAATAATTCACCAAAACAACACAAAATATTTTTAAAAAAATAATTAAAAATCGAGTTTTGAGTGGGGATGGGGGAGAGGCAGGGGGTGGGGAGGGCAACATATATGTGTAAGAAGCTTTGTAAGAATTGACCAAAACAAGAGGCCCAAGAGGGCCTGTGGACGCTCTACTGGCTAACATGGCTCTTATAATATCAATGAAGCGAGTGACTGCTATTTATGTTTTCTTATAAGTTTCTAGCAAAAAACAGCTTTTTAACTAAATCAAAGGCCATAACTAAAGAATCTGGTAAAGTTTGGTAATGATCAGATGAAAAATGAAGGCCCTACCGTATTAACGAGGCAAAATATAGCATTTTTAACTAAATCAAGAGCCATAACTCCTCTGTGACTGGTTTTCGAACTTGTCCGAGCTTTCATTGATATTAACAATCTGCGCAAGTTTGGTAAAGATCAAATAATAAATGAAGGTCCTAGAGTGTTCACAAGGCTTAATATGGCATTTTCCAGCAAAACAAGGGCCATAACTCCGTTGAAATTATTTCGATCTTGCCGGTTTTTGAACTTGTTCGAGCTTTCATTGATATAAAGACACTGGCAAAGTTAAGTAAAGATTCGATTAATATTGAAGGCCCTAGAGTGTTCACAAGGTAGGAAATAGCATTTTTCAGAAAAAACAAGGGCCATAACTCCAGTGTTAATGATCCGATTTAGCTGGTTTTCAAACTTGTTCGAGCTTTCATTGAAATTAACAATCTGTGCAAGTTTGGTAAAGATCAAATAATAAATGAAGGTGCTAGAGTGTTCACAAGGCAGAAAATGCCATTTTTCAGAAAAAACAAGGGCCATAACTCTGGTGTTAATGACCCAATTCAGCTGATTTTCGAACTTGTTCAAGCTATAATTGGTATTAACAATCTCTGCAAGTTTGGTAACGATCAAATAATAAATGAAGGTGCTAGAGCGTTCACAAGGCAGAAAATGGAAATTTTCAGAAAAAACAAGGGCCATAACTCCGGTGAAATTATTCCGATCTGGCTGGTTTTGAACTTGTCCGAGCTTTCATTAATATTAACAATCTGTGCAAGTTTGGTAAAGATCAAATAATAAATGAAGGTGCTAGAGTGGTCACAAGGCTTAATATGGCATTTTTCAGCAAAACAAGGGCCATAACTCCGGTGAAATTATTCCGATCTGGCTGGTTTTCGAACTTGTCCGAGCTTTCATTGGTATTAACAATCTCTGCAAGTTTGGTAACGATCAAATAATAAATGAAGGTGCTAGAGCGTTCACAAGGCAGAAAATGGAAATTTTCAGAAAAAACAAGGGCCATAACTCCGGTGAAATTATTCCGATCTGGCTGGTTTTCGAACTTGTCCGAGCTTTCATTAATATTAACAATCTGTGCAAGTTTGGTAAAGATCAAATAATAAATGAAGGTGCTAGAGTGTTCACAAGGCAGAAAATGCCATTTTTCAGAAAAAAACAAGGGCCATAACTCTGGTGTTACTGACCCAATTCAGCTGATTTTCAAACTTGTTCAAGCTATAATTGGTATTAACAATCTGTGCAAGTTTGGTAAAGATCAAATAATATATAAAGGTGCTAGAGTGTTCACAAGGCAGAAAATGCCATTTTTCAGAAAAAACAAGGGCCATAACTCTGGTGTTAATGACCCAATTCAGCTGTTTTTCGAACTTGTTCAAGCTATAATTGGTATTAACAATCTCTGCAAGTTTGGTAACGATCAAATAATAAATGAAGGTGCTAGAGCGTTCACAAGGCAGAAAATGGAAATTTTCAGAAAAAACAAGGGCCATAACTCCGGTGAAATTATTCCGATCTGGCTGGTTTTGAACTTGTCCGAGCTTTCATTAATATTAACAATCTGTGCAAGTTTGGTAATGATCAAATAATAAATGAAGGTGCTAGAGTGGTCACAAGGCTTAATATGGCATTTTTCAGCAAAACAAGGGCCATAACTCCGGTGAAATTATTCCCATCTGGCTGGTTTTCGAACTTGTCCGAGCTTTCATTGGTATTAACAATCTCTGCAAGTTTGGTAACGATCAAATAATAAATGAAGGTGCTAGAGCGTTCACAAGGCAGAAAATGGAAATTTTCAGAAAAAACAAGGGCCATAACTCCGGTGAAATTATTCCGATCTGGCTGGTTTTCGAACTTGTCCGAGCTTTCATTAATATTAACAATCTGTGCAAGTTTGGTAAAGATCAAATAATAAATGAAGGTGCTAGAGTGTTCACAAGGCAGAAAATGCCATTTTTCAGAAAAAAACAAGGGCCATAACTCTGGTGTTACTGACCCAATTCAGCTGATTTTCGAACTTGTTCAAGCTATAATTGGTATTAACAATCTGTGCAAGTTTGGTAAAGATCAAATAATATATAAAGGTGCTAGAGTGTTCACAAGGCAGAAAATGCCATTTTTCAGAAAAAACAAGGGCCATAACTCTGGTGTTAATGACCCAATTCAGCTGATTTTCGAACTTGTTCAAGCTATAATTGGTATTAACAATCTCTGCAAGTTTGGTAATGATCAAATAATAAATGAAGGTGCTAGAGCGTTCACAAGGCAGAAAATGGAAATTTTCAGAAAAAACAAGGGCCATAACTCCGGTGAAATTATTCCGATCTGGCTGGTTTTCGAACTTGTCCGAGCTTTCATTAATATTAACAATCTGTGCAAGTTTGGTAAAGATCAAATAATAAATGAAGGTGCTAGAGTGTTCACAAGGCAGAAAATGCCATTTTTCAGAAAAAACAAGGGCCATAACTCTGGTGTTAATGACCCAATTCAGCTGATTTTCGAACTTGTTCAAGCTATAATTGGTATTAACAATCTGTGCAAGTTTGGTAATGATCAAATAATAAATAAAGGTGCTAGAGCGTTCACAAGGCAGAAAATAGCAATTTTCAGAAAAAACAAGGGCCATAACTCAGGTGTTACTGATCCGATTTGGCTGTTTTTCGAACTTGTCCGAGCTTTCATTGATATTAACAATCTGTGCAAGTTTGGTAAAGATCAAATAATAAATGAAGGTGCTAGAGTGGTCACAAGGCTTAATATGGCATTTTTCAGCAAAACAAGGGCCATAACTCCGGTGAAATTATTTCGATCTTGCCGGTTTTTGAACTTGTTCGAGCTTTCATTGATATAAAGATACTGGCAAAGTTAAGTAAAGATTCGATTAATATTGAAGGCCCTAGTGTTCACAAGGTAGGAAATAGCATTTTTCAGAAAAAACAAGGGCCATAACTCTGGTGTTAATGACCCAATTCAGCTGATTTTCGAACTTGTTCAAGCTATAATTGGTATTAACAATCTCTGCAAGTTTGGTAATGATCAAATAATAAATGAAGGTGCTAGAGCGTTCACAAGGCAGAAAATGGAAATTTTCAGAAAAAACAAGGGCCATAACTCCGGTGAAATTATTCCGATCTGGCTGGTTTTCGAACTTGTCCGAGCTTTCATTAATATTAACAATCTGTGCAAGTTTGGTAAAGATCAAATAATAAATGAAGGTGCTAGAGTGTTCACAAGGCAGAAAATGCCATTTTTCAGAAAAAACAAGGGCCATAACTCTGGTGTTAATGACCCAATTCAGCTGATTTTCGAACTTGTTCAAGCTATAATTGGTATTAACAATCTGTGCAAGTTTGGTAATGATCAAATAATAAATAAAGGTGCTAGAGCGTTCACAAGGCAGAAAATAGCAATTTTCAGAAAAAACAAGGGCCATAACTCAGGTGTTACTGATCCGATTTGGCTGTTTTTCGAACTTGTCCGAGCTTTCATTGATATTAACAATCTGTGCAAGTTTGGTAAAGATCAAATAATAAATGAAGGTGCTAGAGTGGTCACAAGGCTTAATATGGCATTTTTCAGCAAAACAAGGGCCATAACTCCGGTGAAATTATTCCGATCTGGCTGGTTTTCGAACTTGTCCGAGCTTTCATTGATATTAACAACCTGTTAAAGTTTGGTAAAGATCGGATGAAAAATGAAGGTCCTATTGTGGTAACAAGACAAAAGTTAACGACGGACGACGGACGGACGGACGGACGGACGGACGACGGACAACTCGCCATCCCATAAGCTCTGCTGGCCTTCGGCCAGTAGAGCTAAAAATTGATTGTCCTTTCTTTCATAAACAATCTAATACCCACAGAGATGACCCTATATGGTCAAATTTTGTAATCCTGATGAAAGGACTCGGGATGACACAAAATGTCTAGACACAAAATGTCTATTACATATGCAGTCAATATAAGTGGGGTTTTTTCTTGGATATTTGTTGCCCTTACCAGTTTTTCTCCAGATAGGACCTCAAGAAGTGATAGAAGAACCACGCCATCCTTGATGTCTTCAAACAGGTTCTCGACCTTCAAGGGAGGGGATTTCTGTAACATAAAATAATCAATGGAATATGTTGTAGGGTTTGAAATAAACTAACAAATTACACAAAATTCCTTTAAAAAGGGAAAACATTTTCATGTGATTTAGCTTGGCCATCCAAACTTACCTTCAAAACACAATTATATTATAGTACAATAATAATATGAGTCAATTTTTTTTGTGGTAGAGGCAGACCACCCCATTTTTCCTGGGTAGAACCATTACTGTAAACCTCCCGCCATCCGTAACAATACCATGAAGAATCATTAGTAACTAAGCAAAGGTAAGAAAGCTAAGATATTTTGTGTTGGTTTTGTTTGTATGGTGTTTTACGTAATTTTCAACACATGTAAGGTTATATATGACGGTCGATTTATTGTGGTGGAGGCAGACCACCCACTTTTCCTGGGTAGAACCAGTACTGTACACCTCCCGCCATCCGTAAGAATCGCACTTCCACACTTACAAGTCGAGCTCTCAGTGGGATTCGAACCAGCAGCAGTGATAGGTGAATGTTTGCAACGCAACATTGTTAACCATTCGGCCACGGAAACACGTTTTATTTTTATTTTTTGTTTTCTTTGTGTTGGTAAAACAAAATCTGAAAAATAACATTAGTAAGTAACTATCGGTAAGTCCACTTTTCGAAGAGTGAATGCGAAACAATTGTAACTATTAATAAATAAAGAGACAATAGTTTCGCACTGAACCCTCGTTATATATCGTCTCATCATTGTTCAAGGTAAGCATCATATCTTGCAAGGCAATGTCCGCTGTGTAATTCACAAAACAGACAAAACACTCGCTCTGCATATTGATGGAAGCCTTCAAGGAATTGATTCTTTTCCAGTCAAAGTACATTTTGCGTGATAGAAGCCAGAAATACCACATATATAAACTGTCTGGTGATTTAATATACTCTTTTATTCTCAGTAAAACTAACAGATTAAATGCAATATGTTCAACAAAGTCTAGCACTATGTTTGCTACTGAAATTTAGAAAAACTGCAGATTTGTTACTTTTGCTTTGTCAAATGATAGTTCAATATATTTTCAAAATAAGCATAAGGGATACCATTCAAAAACTGTTTTGTTTTTAGAAAAATTGCTTAACTTAGAATGCATAGCGGCCTACATGGATAGCTCAGTGGACAAGGCATTGGCTTTAGAGCTCTACAGAAGTCTTCTTGAGGCAAAGTACTCATTGTTGTGTTAACAGAACAAAAAAACCATTTCATTTCATTTATTAAACATAATATGTGAACATTGTGCGAAATACATAACCATGGTACGAAGCTCCAAAACAGAAACTGTCCTACTTTATTTGTCTAATGGTAAATAATGTGAAACTTAAGACTGACGACAAAATCTCTGTATTTCAAGCCCAAAACTCCCTACTTGGCCTGCCAGAAGTTAACCAGTCTATGGACAGGGACTGGGGCTTGTAGAGCATCATAATGACATTTTTATTGAAATAATTGAACAAACTATCCCAGAGCTAATCATCTAGAAGAAATCAATTGTGCTCCATCAAAATGTGAAACTCAAGACTCTGTCAATGTTGAATCTAAACTTTAAGCCAACCAATCAGGTAACCCAATATCAATCACAGGTTGGACAACAATTAACGGTCTACAAATCAATGAAGGTTCAAACTGAGCCACCTACATCATCTTGGTATCTAGTTAAGGGATAAAATATTAATAAGAGCGCATAAACCCTAAATGGAAAGGTCAAGTCCAGAAATGGCTAATTTGATCTTGATAAACACATATTAAATCAAAGAGGTTTGGAACTTCAGTCGCTTCATTGGAATTTAATAATGGACTTAATTAAATTTCACTGCCTAATCCCCTATAAGGAGTTAATTTACGCCTTTCTCACATTAAGATATTAATTTGTGCTGTATTATGTACCCAGAGACACATTCGACCATATACTGATGACCACCCACTTCTTTGAGGGTAGTCTATCTCACATGTCTTTATTTTTATGGCCATGTCCATTGATTTTCTGTCTATCAATACTTGCATACTGCTTTATGGCCATTGTAAGGATAATTTGCAATGATCATGGCCATACTCTGTTTTGATAATACTCTGGTTACTTTACACACCCGGAAACTCATATTCCCGGGACTGCCCGTTTAACACCCGCCTCCATCCTTCCTGACAAGCGACGTTAATTGCCTCCTTTTTTTTCTTTCAGAAACTGGGTTTCTGCATAACACAAACATCCTGTACTTATTTAAATTATTCAATTTCAATTCCATTACTGCCTGCCTGTGACAGATAACCATCATGTCATCAAAGAGACTTCTACCCTGCTGCCTGTCGCTTTCTATATTACATTTCAATTATTTACGCTTTCAAAGCTTCCATTTCAGTATAATGGATAAGATTATTACCGTAATAATAATAGCAACTATCTTATATTACACTAAAAGAGAGCCGTCTAGGTTGCATGAGATAAACAGGTTATTTAGAATGATAGATGTTTTCGCCCATAGTTTCAAGGTTACTGTAAGACTGTATATGGAGTTTTAGTATTGATTCAGAGAGTTTTAACAGATCTTCAAGTGTGGAATTATTATAATTTCATGAGAGTTGAGGGCAAGTACTAAATAATACCATTCACCACAAACAACAAATTTTCGTTTTAGATACATGTACTACACACTGAATAAAGTGGATGGTAAATTGGGTGGTAGCATCCCAAAAAAAGGGTTTTCTATAAGAACAATAGTTATTCTAAAGAAACCTAGAAAAGTGTCTGTAGACATGAATGTAAGCTGAAATATAATATCATTAAAGAGCCGTAGCTCCGCCGAACACCAATGAACCGCAACAGCATGATGAGCGCAACTAGACTTCATATCGATACTTCATAGCAAGCTAGCAAGTATCTCGATACCTCCTAGCAAGTATCACCAAAATCCACTGAGAATATCAGAAGGCATTCTCCGGATAAGAAAGTCTGATGTACGCATAAAGTGTGACATGCAGGCAGATACAATTTGACAAAGGAAACACTATGTGCCTCCCCACACACCTATATATGGCAGGGGCATAAAAAAACACTACTTTATTGAATTTGCTATAAATTATGTGCATGCTTCTTTTTCAGCTAGGAAGGAAATCTGCATAAGTTTGCTCATGTAGCGCGGCACGGAGATTTCAAAGTGCTCAGCATTCATTAGGAGATACTATGCTTGCTTAATAACATACTTCAAAGGTAGTATGTGATACGTAAATCATAAATTATTCAAAACAAACACCACATTTCTTCTAAACTCCCTCAGGGTACAAATTATGCCTCTGTAAATATTTATTGAATGTAAATTAAGCATGAAGAAACCTAATTTCGAGTGATTTTATAAATACAACACTTCACAGTTCCTCTGCATTAAGAATTCACGACTATACCTGATAATATCATGCAGTCCTTCAAATGCCAACATATTTTTTTTAATCAGATTTTAAATAAATTTACTCCAATTGGCAATACATTTTCATTTTATCATCACTATCATTTTCAAAACAAAATGGTTCCACTTTTACAAAGCATTTAATCTAGTTGCTTATCACTTTGGCAGCATGAACATAACGGCATATTGTTTACAGTTAGCTGATCAAGACCTTGTTTTGGATAAACATTGATGTTTTGAAAAAACTGTTCTTAAGCAATATTTTACACATAATCTTCAGTTAAGTACAAGGATTAAGTGTAAGAGCAACATCAATGAAACAAATGATAATGTTCCAGATAGAAGGATAATTATTATAATGGTTTCCCCAAGATCAACAGTTACTCTAGGCTGTATACCGTTTGGTTGCTTCTGACCATGAATTTAATGTGATGCAAAATACAAATCTGCTGGAAAGACCACTTCTATTAAGAGACCACCTGCTTTAAGAGAATACTGTTTCAAAAGCCAAGTTGTATCATTTGTTTTAAATTAAAATGCACCTATATCAAGAGACCATCTGTGTTAAAAGACCAAAATAATGTCACTATTTTCTTTAGTTCCCATCTGTTTAGTATCTATAAATGTTTGGAGGTTTTCTAGCATTAACCGGTATTCTAGTTAACTTAACCTCAAATGAAAATTAAAATAAAGTGTTATTGAAGATACATCAACACAGCCCCAGATAGAGGGTTAAGATACACCAGAATCCAGGAACTGTGCCCTACAATTACTAATCTAATAGATTCTTCTATTTCTTCAACGTGATCGTGATCGGAGGATCAACTCCAATTCACAGGACTGTCCAGTATATTTCCCCATCAGACGGATGAGGCTAGAGAATAAAGTATATCTTGGCTATGGACAAATGTTTATGAGAAAGGCAAGCAGATTTTTTTTTACTTGGTTTAACTAGGTGTCTATGGCAACTCCTTTGGTGAGAGGCATAGTTATTTTTAATAGTACATGGAAACCTGTATTTTAAGAGATACTTAAGAGTAAAGCAAAATTTAACACAATACAACCGGGAACTGAAACGGTGGTCTTTAAAGTCAGAGGTCATTTAACTGAGGTGGTCTTTTGAGCAGGTTTTACTGTATATATTAATGAACTCAAGAATGAGTGGAGCAATGGTACCTCATTTATTTGTGGCCATAAAGGAGACCAAGGGAGATAAGTTTTCCTATCATACCAATTACATTACTCTCAGGATGTAACACTCACTTATAATGCCTCATTTATGTTACAGAACTTGTAAAGTTTTGTACTTGTTACTCCTCATAGTAAGTTACCTGTTTCAGATAGGAGTTCATCCAATTTGTAAATGTCTTTTTCTGTACTCTTTCTTGTTCATCTGAAAATATACAAAATATCAAATATTAATAAATTGATAAAACGATAACTATAAATCTAATTGCAAAACCATAAACTTTTACGCCTTCCTTCATTGTTTTTTATTCTGTGCAATGATACCTGAAATAAAACTATGAATTAGTTGATGACCGTCTAGGAAAAGTGCGCCATGACAACATAGCATGCATAAAACTCCTTATTGATGTCCTCTCATTGATTTCTGCCACTTCATGGTACAATTAAATGTATGTGTAGCCATGGAAACATATTGTCCTAACTCATTTATGTAGCCCTCTGCAACAAACATGCCAGTAAAAACCTAACAGTATGCATTGATTGTGACTGGATAACATGACACTGTATCTATTTGAGACATATTATGCATAACTGTAAATTAATATGTTTACCATGAGGTAACATTTGTTATATACCGGTGTCGTTTACATCATTTATAACCATATTTCCCTGATAGTAGAGTTCCCGGACGCTATGAAAAATGCCAAGGGGGCGCGCTTACAAAAGATAAATTTATTGAATTTTGAAGGTCTTTATTATTATTATAATTTATTTTTATTATCATTTTTTTGAAAATGCTGGGTCAGGAGGGGGCTACTGTTAGGGGAGGTACTTTTAATTCATAACTTTCACATCCGGTCAACTTCCGGTAGGTTGAGATATTCATTAGGTGAAAATAAAGGGGTTGACCCGGACTTTATCCTCAATCTCTAAATATTAGACCATGATTAAAATTAAATGTATCCATATTGGTGTTTTAAAATCAGACAACACCAAACGAAGATACATAGATGTACACAAAAAATAAAGCTTTTAATATAATTATCACTACAAACTATTTTTATAAAGGGCTAAAGTCAGTTGAGCACCAACGATAAACACTGAGTTTACCCCCAACCAGAATGTGGAGGACTTTTATTTATTCAAATTATTTTGATGATGTCATGTGAAAGTTATGAATAGGGCAAATACGTTAGGCCTAAAAAAAAAAACAGTGTGGTTCTGGTAACATGTTCAAAATTGGTAGGTAGGGTAGGTCGGATTTTTTTTTTTTTTTTTTTTTAAGGATTGTTTTGTATGAACGCAAAGAAGATGCACTGAATTTTTTTAATTTTTTTTTAATTTTTTTTATTTATTTTTTTCGAAATGGCCCAAAAAAACGTCAGGGTCGGCGGGTATTCGTAGGTAGGGTCGGGTGACCCGAACCACACAATTATTTTTTTTAGGCCTTACTCTACTTTGATTCATTGTGCTAATCAAATTCTCAAGAAGTTGAAAACGTTTGCAATGTATCTCTTTACTCTGCCCCACTTATGGTGTGCCGATACATACGGTGTACATCGATGTCGCAGAAAAGGCAAACCAAATTTCCAGTACATCATTCGACCTTGAAAGAACTCTGGCTGAAGCATTGGTGTGTTAAATTGATTGTCAGGATCACTGACTTAACTTGCGTCCATAATCCTATTGTGTTGTAATGAAATTAATGAAATTGCACACACATGCTTCATTGATTAACTAAGAAAGACATAATCAATTAATTTTCAGTGTTGTATATAGCATCACCATCAGTGTCAAAACTTGCAAATTATGGAACTGCAACAAAAGCTTCTGTCTGAAAGAGGTCAATGACAAACATATATTTGCTGGGTTCTGCTGCCATGATTACCATCGAGGATCCATATTTATGAATGATTTATATCCCAATGGTACTTTACTGTAGCTATATGGATTAATTATCTTGTGTCTGATCAAAAACGTGAGCCGTCAAACAGAGGAGAGAAATCAATTGTAATACAGCTAATGTAATGAACGTTTCAATAAATGCGTAGGTGAGAAAAGTGCAATTTAATGCAAATTACAAATTTGCATATATTGGTACGCCATGATAGACGTTTCTCGCCATCATGTTGGAAATTTCTCTAATTTATTTACACATTTCACTGCAACAGTTTTTACAAAACCGCTTTCTACAATCTTTCTATCAGCATTCAGCTGTACTGAAGACTATATGGTTCTGAGAGGAAACAATGAAATGAAAACTCTCTCTCTAGAGTTTATTTCATGTTTGTCTTCCACCATTATTCACCATCACCAATCTATAGCCCAGAGACCGAAATACCTTCAGAACTCTACCATTAGTATAAATATTTCAACACTTTTCACTGAGGCCTAAAAAAAATATATGTGTGTTTCTGGTTTCACCCTGTCAAAAAGTTAGGGTAGGTAGGTAGGAAAAAAATAATTTTTATATATTTTTTTTATATATATTGTTCGCATATATTATGCCATTTTTGTACTAAGGCAACTTCTTGATAACCTTTGCAAACAGTTTGGATCCAGATTAGATGCTTAACAACTCTGGCTAATAAAATTATCATTTGAATAAAAATATTTGTTGTTTGATTGTCATATTTCCGGGGTTTTTTAAAAAAAAAAAATTTTTTTTTTTGCTAAAAATATTTAGGGTCGGCGGTGAAAAAGTAGGGTCGGTCGGGAAACCGGAAACACACATATTTTTTTGTTAGGCCTGAAGGTAAATCATTCAGCCCTGAACAGCCATAAATACTAATAAAGACAAGCTTTTAATTCAGGTACCATTACTCTCAACATAGAAATTTAACCAGGTGACAAAACTGGTGACAAAGCCATTAAAATAAACACTTAAGTGTAAAGAAAGTCATTAAAATAAACAACATTTAAGTGCAACAAGTGCAGCATTGGGTGTATATAATACCGTTTTTCACCTGAAGGGCTGATACATATCAGGTTAGTTCCGAGCGAGTTATTAGGATGAAAGACAACACTTGCTGACCATGACAAAACATGGTTATACAATTACAGATCTCCTCAACTGTGAAACTGTGATACAAAATCATCCTTTCACTGTCTGTTGTCACAAGATCATGATTCCTGATGGGTGGTATGAATAATGCATTACAGAAGATGGGTCTGCCTTCAAGTTCTTTAGCATGCATGTTCGAGTATGTAGGTGGAATTGTTATATGGAGCAGAAAAAGTAGTTATTCATACAACAGCAAAGCAAAGTCCTGAACTTGTCAAGCAAATTAACACTAGAGCAATAGTTAACACTTTTGATGGAGATGAAAATGCTGAATTTTTGGTGATAAAATTGCTATACTTTGGATATTTTAATTTGGAAAAATGCAAATCAGTTTACTCATTCACACATCACACATCTTTCCAACAACTGCAAATGACAAATAGCTGCCACAGCAACAGTGGAGAAAGATAGTTTGCATTCAACCTGTATCAAACCCTATCCAAGGAAGTTGTCCCGATCTCAAGGTAAGGCCATCTTCCTCATGGTTGAACTTATGGGTGGTAATCATAGTATATTTAGCAAATCAGGCATAACGGGCAATGGCAAACAAACTTTGATATTATGCATGGTACACCACTGGTGTCGCCACATCAGTCATTCTGACGCTGTTTTGACACATATTTACTTGATTTTAAACCGGTATGATGAATTTAAGATTAACCCATGCGTAAATAAAACTTAAAAGATTCAGAAAAAGCGGGGGAAAACAGGCGTAATGCTTTTTAAAGCAATTTTACGGACCTACTCCTGGACCGGGAATATGGGTTTAAAAGACTAATCATCTCAACAGAATCTTTTGTTTGTTTGGCGTTTTACATCATTTTCAACACATGTAAGGTTATATATATGATGGTTGTGGAGGCAGACCACCCACTTTTCCTGGGTAGAACCAGTAGTGTACACCTCCCACCGTCCGTAAGAATCGACACTTCCTGAATCTTTCGTAAGTAAACATAAAGCTCATGAAGTTTCGTAATTTCTTCCAAACTTCAAGCTTCAAGTGTAATGATTAGATTATGGTCTTTAAAAAAATAATTTATAAACTGGACATATTTATTATATTAATTTTTAAAATGCAACCATATGAAAGATTATTACCTGACACATGATAACCAAACCAATTAGTAGAAAAGTTCATGTTGTCATCCATTAGCAATACTCACTGGGCTGTCAACTTTATTGTTTCCATGGTGATTTACGTTGAAGTTATAGCCAATCAGTGTCAATCTGACATATCAATACTCATCGTAGTATCACTGGATAGCATAATTGGACACATCTACTGTTTTATATCATAATTACAAGCAGCGATGTGCACCAGATGACCAGCCAAGGTGCTAGTGTTGCCACAATAATACAAAAGAATGAATAAATGAATGGTCTCTTACAGCAAGTCGACACAAATAGGTCATACTGCCCGAAAATTGATGAAAATGAACAATGAAATAGTCAATTATTAAAAATTTCGCTAAATGTATAGGTAAAACTATTTATGTAAAGGATATAGAGACTATGACGAGGAAGGGAGGGAACGTAGCGACCAACCACAGATTCTTAATGGTTGAGATTTCTATTTATTGTCTCTATCTGACTTAGTGTTTACCAGAGCTCTGGTAGTAAAATCTTCATGAATAATTGATGCAAGTATTTGAAAATATGAGTCAACTGATTGGCTGAAAAAGTTGGGTAAACACCAAAAATAAAGTATGACCTTGTAAAAATATTAACTATGTATATAAAGATAACAAATGCCCATCAATGGGTGTGTACACAAGTAAATACAAATGCAAACTTATTACCAGTCGTGATTTATTTCAAGAAATCTAAAATCTATATAAGAAATTGTAGAAAGTGACAGAAAGTTATTTCAAACTTATCAGTGTTAGATAACGCTTTTCTTCACAGAAACTTCTTTAAGAAGCATTATACACAAACCAACAATAGAGACACATTTCTGGATGAACCAATTAACAATTATTATAATCAATGACAAGTGTAATCAATAATCAATATCCAGCACAATCACTCATTGTTATGTCAGGTATGTGAGACAGGAGCAGGTAGATGATTACTTTGATGTATACAGGAGATTCCTGCTTCACCCCAGTGGAAAACAGCGATTCTCTACTTTGTAAACATGCATTAATTAATAATCATTCCTACCTGTCGTTCTGGACAAACAATTAGTAACTAATCTGGTCCTTTGATTACAAGATCACATGGAACCAATCAAACCCAATCATAGTGTGGGTTGTGCTTATAACACCTTGAGAAGAAAATATCTGATGCAGATATTCGTGCAAAGCAATGGTTTTTTTTAATGTAAGAGAATACAAAATTATAAATTGAACAGGCCAAAGAGGACAGAATATGTTTGTTTGTTCGAATGGTGTTTTACGTCATTTTAAGCACATATTAGGCCATGTATGATGGTCGATACAGTGATTATGACAAATGTCTATAGTTTGATTGCATGAATATGTAGACATTTATACAAATGTCTTCAAAAAATTCAGTTCAACAGCGTGCACTGAAACTTCCTTAACATTGCAATTTAAATGGGGAAACAAATCTGATGTTTTTGTTTATTTTATAAAAATGCTTGTGGTCAATTACTAAGCAAATAAATCCCATCATACACTGAGCCTATAAATCAATGGAGCTAACAATGGCCACAATAATAAAATATACCCATAGTTAATCATGCCTTAAAAATGTACATTTACATTCAACCCAAGCCCACAAATTGTTAATATATTCATATATAAATATCGATTCTTAATTCAACAAGAACAAATTGTGAGATAAGACCTGGCGTTAATGATTGGATATTGATAAGTCAATTGTCGGACAAATGTGTTTAAAGTATTTCCAAAATGTAATAATGGCTTTTAAAAATATTTACAATATTAGGAACAATCAGATATAGACATGTCAGTATCACGAAGTCATAGATTAACTTTGTAAGATACACCCAGAAATCACTGCACTATGTTGATTTTGTCATTATATTAAAATTATTAAACAGAAGATGGGCAAAAGGCGTAACATTTCAGCTATGTAGGCCTATTTATTCAGTTTTGGGCATTTTTGTTCTGAGATTTAAGTCCTAGAGTCTTATTAATAAATTAATAAAATTCATAAAAATGCACACCTACCATGTTTTGCAGAGTAAATCATTTTATACGTAATTTAAAATACATACTAATAACAGAATCCATATTTTCTAGCACATACAGTAATAGTATTTTATTAATTGGTAAGAAATAAGTGGCTCTAATAGTAAGAGAGCATCTTCCAGAGTCATAAGGACTGGCTAATAGTTACAGAATTCTATGCAAACTGGACAACAACATCGGGTCCATCTCCAAACATGACAACCTTTTTTTCTATTAAATTATGTTTGACAGGCAGGCTAAAGGGGGTTAGATGTCGAGGAAGCTAGAAAGTCTTTAGAACAAAAATGTAAGTAAGAGATTATAAGAATCTTTCTTGGGTATCAGGCGACGATCGGGAATGCCAACACGAGGTATAATTGTTTTTTATCAGAACCGAAGCAGTGCGGAGGTTCCAATTAAAATAGTTATACTGAGGGTTGGAATTTTTCTATCTATCTGAACCGGATACCCATGATTGATTCTTTTTCTTGCATATCATTTACATTCTGTGCATTGATGTCGCCATCTACTAATGTTTTGCATGTTTATTTACAAAATGACGTCATGCAACTGTCATTGTTGGTATCAGCGCACGACTTTTATCTACCTGTGTGTGTGAGATCAGGCGTTCCATCATACATGTAAACTGCAGATAACCCTATCTGGTATGTAAGAATTAAATCTGTGGAAAGCTTGGCTAGAGACTTAAGGAATAAATGTAACATACATGTCAGTTATTCCAGCCTCATCTGCATACCTGTATTAAACATTATTTCATTGGATGAATCCTAACATGTGACATTGTTATCAAATTTTCTTGCAGGAACTACATTTCTTGTGCGATTTTCATACTATTTATTAGCTTATTTTAAACGTGTTTCTCCAATCCAAAATGTTGTTAATAAAATTCATTTTTATGGAGTTTATTGCAGGTGTAAGCTTTGCTGAACTGATCAAACATGGGCAATTCAATCTGTGCCCGATTCATTTTTCTTGATGAAATACACAGCTAATATTTTTTACCATATCATGCCTTATTTGTAAGTAGTGTTAATTATACATTTTTACCGTACTCTAATAATTGTCTTTTTCATTGTTCATTTTGCATCAGTTTTCATGCACAAATACATAATCCTATTTGTGCTGACATGCTGTAAAACA
This sequence comes from Cyrtodaria siliqua, assembly GCA_037043455.1. Lineage (NCBI taxonomy): Eukaryota > Metazoa > Mollusca > Bivalvia > Adapedonta > Hiatellidae > Cyrtodaria > Cyrtodaria siliqua. Next base: position 21,097 of record JAWPHD010001598.1, on the reverse strand, counting down.
GCTTTCATTCATTCAATCTTCATGAAATACAGAAGCAGTCAGCAAGTCAGTAACTCCAGCTTCCACACAAACAATTATTGCAACCTGTATGTTTGTAAGTAAAGGGATACCTCCCCTAAGATCAAACTGACCCCAGGTGGGTGTAAATATAAACTGATAATTACTTAATTGGTACAATCGTATCTCATCTGCCTAAAACAAACACCTACATCCAACAACATTAATGCATTATGGAACACCAATATTAGTGGATCTGGATTCAATACACCACTTAATATTATCTCTGGACTTGTCAATATTTAGTTATTTTTTTGTAACAATTTTTCTTGACTTCAGAGAAGGAGGGTCTGGTGATAATGATTAAACTGCATTAAATAATTCAGACGCTATAATTATATGTTATAATAATCAGGGGCGTTCCTGGGGCTAATTTAGGTATACGCACCATCGAGTTTTGGATTCACAAATGTGCCTAACCCCACTATACCTTCAGTTTTTATTGCATTTTTCTTTTTTTTAGCCTTTTTTATTTGTTTGCTTCTTTAATAGCCTGTACGCTTGTGCGTCAGTGCGTATGCCCAGGTATGCCCCTGATTATTATGGTCACCTAAGTCTAAGTTCGGCTGCTACAAGACCTGTTAAGGACAGTGTTAAAATGCTTTTTATAAACCCAGAACTCAGCATTAAGCCCTCAAATATATTCTCAGACATACTCCATTAAGTTCCCAACAATTCAATTATGTACTTCAAAAACTTGTTTACTATTTTTGGTTATCGGTTACACCCATAAAAATTCTGGCACGACAGCTTCAATAAAATATTTGCATACATAGGTTCCATTACAAAACCATGTAATCTATCAGTACACAGGAGACAATATCTCACTAATTGCAACTAATCAATACACGAACTTAATTATTCTCACAAGCACAAACAACTATCCTAGGGGTGCAATGTGCATGCCAAGTATTGACCTCGAGTAAAGATTTCTGATAAAACAATAACTTGATATCGCTTCAAGTTTAGTCGTCAAACATCCAGCAAAACACCTTCTTACCGAATATGATATTTTCAAAAAAATGTTTTTTTTACCTAATATTGTTAAATATTGTTTTTAAATGAACTAATGAACAAGTTTGCAAATATGCCCTTTAATAGTTTTAAATATATCTACCACAAGGCTGTTGGTGTTTGTTTATCAGACAAGTACTGAAGGCCATGCTCGTAAAACTCAGATTAGGCGCAATGTGGTTCATGGCACAGCTTGACGGCTTTGGTAGAAAATCGCTCAATTTTCAAATAACCTTGGTAAGTAATCACCTAGTAAACAAAGCATTTGGCCATTCTCAAAAAATAGTATTCAAGCATAGGATGTGGATCATAAGAGTGTAGAGAGGCAGTGAAAACAAATCTAATGAAGACAGTAAAAAAATAAAGAACAGAATGTCATGCTCTAGTACTGCTATAAAGAGTTTTGGATAGGGCTCTTTTTCATGGTTAGGTACTATACTTCAGTTGGCCTTACAACTCATCATAAAATTTAACAATTTCATCAACTTCAATAGAAAAATTATTTCAGTTTACGCTTGGTTTGATTCAGAGGTGTTTAGAGAATACTAAATAGGACATTTTTATTTAATTAGAGTAAATGTTTAAATCCTGTTGATTTATGTAGTATAAATTCACCACTATGCTTTAGAAAAGCACAATTATTAAAGGGAAACAGGACAATCTTGAATTTTCAAAACTTGCGACATCTCTTTAGTTTTTCTACATAACTTAAAAATTTAATTACAAGAGAAGTTCAGAGTAACATGTTTTTGGCTTATTACCGTTGATTACATGCATCAATAATACATTTAAACCTGTATTGTAGTTATATGATTTATTTTTTTTAAACTGCATTTATTAGCTTTTATTTCATAAAATGCAAGCAGGTGAAAATGATACCGGATTAATAAACTGAGACACTTATTTTGAATGCTTGGTAAGAACAGGACCTGTTTATATTACATATCTGAGTCCCTGGTAAGAACATCAAGATTGCTGTGTGTCCCTTTAATGTTAACTGAAGTGAGATATCATGGATCACTCCCGACACTTGGATAGTCAATAGGTGTTAAAAGGCCCCAGGACACTGACCGTGGTCAGTATCACTGACTGCAGACAACATCAATACATTGATAGCTGACCATGCACACTAACAACTAATTGTCCGAATTTTAAGCATTATAATTTTATACCGCATAAATAAAATTGAGAAAAATTGTAATTTTATGTATATTGTAATTATGTAAAATAGCCGTAAATTGAAATTTACTGCAAATAATCCATTTCAGGTAATAATATAAATCTTATTACAAAAACAGATGCTTACAAATCATTTTTAATTATATCAAATTCTATTGTTTTAAGGGAATAATAAATGCAAGACCACTTCTGCAATTGAAATCTCACCTTTCAATATAAGTACTCTCTCCGCAAAAACCTTCGTCTGATACGTCGCATTCTGATAGCCCGCCATATTTGGTGTCCTTCCTTATTCTCCTCTCGATAATAATGAATTCCAAGAATAATTCAACATTGTGTGAGAATTCCAACAAAATGTTTCCATAGAAACAGAAAACCGAAAGCAATAGTAAATTAATCCAGTGCAGAAATATTCCAGGTTTTCCCAATTTTCCGGAAATGTATTCACCAATCAATAAATATATTTTATATCTAGCAAAAACAAATCAATTACCACGGTTCACAATTTATAAATATTTACAAACAAAACAAATACAGATGAAAGTGTAGCAGATCTTGAGGCATTTATGTACATGGATGATTCAATTAAACATTAATAATTAACTTGTTTATGACGCCATAGTGTCCAGTTATTGGCGAGACATTACACGATACAGTATACATGTTGCTCACGCCTCCCTCGGTCCCCCAGTTCTGACTACCTCGACCACTCTACATCCAGTCTACCCTCAATAATTCCACAATCATGATCAATAAAATAAACCCTTCTTTCTCACGACCCACAACGATTCCCGCCATTTGTATAAGTAACCATCCATAACAGGTTGACAATGGTTTAACCCTGGATTTGTTATCTTGTCTCCGATTGGTTGATTGTTCTCCTCTGTGATACCATGTTTAGAGTGTTTACATTACCTAGGTAGAATTAATTGAGTTATTACAATGGACAGGTAATAATTATGCAGCTAACAAGATGTCATTCATGATCGAGTGTAGTAATACAGTAATACAACACCACGATAAGGTCCACTTGAGGTGAGAAAAAGTGTCAGATGCACCACTAAAATGACAAGTAAATTGTCATTGAAGTGCAAAATGGTGAAAGAAAACATCTTGAATTGATGTGATTATTAACCATGAACAACTACAAACATATCATTTGACATACAGGCTGATTTTAGCGTAAAGATCAATAGAAATTTCCACCTGCCTGCATTTTAATGAAATATGAAATGAAATGGGTTTTTTACGTCAATCCCGTTCACACATTACTACACCCCCACCTACTTTTTTTTTAAAAAAAATTGAGCACCCCCACACCCACCATTTGGCATTTTTGCAGTCCCCGGGTGTTACTATTAGGGAAAATATGGTATATTAGGTTATATTGTGAAGCAACCTCAGAGGGATATGATAAATGAAATATTGGGACAGTAACCCCAGAGGGATATGATAAATGAAATTGGGACTGCAACCTCAGAGGGATATGATAAATGAAATATTGGGACAGTAACCCCAGAGGGATATGATAAATGAAATTGGGACTGCAACCTCAGAGGGATATGATAAATGAAATTGGGACTGCAACCTCAGAGGGATATGATAAACGAAATATTGGGACAGCAACCTCAGAGGGATATGATAAATATTGGGACAGTAACCTCAGAGGGATATGATAAATATTGGGACAGTAACCTCAGAGGGATATGATAAATATTGGGACAGCAACCTCAGAGGGATATGATAAATATTGGGACAGTAACCTCAGAGGGATATGATATATGAAATTGGGACAGTAACCTCAGAGGGATATGATAAATATTGGGACAGTAACCTCAGAGGGATATGATATATGAAATTGGGACAGTAACCTCAGAGGGATATGATAAATGAAATATTGGGACAGCAACCTCACAGGGATATGATAAATGAAATATAACTACAATACTGCTTTATACATTATGTGTACGACATTATCTTTTGGAAAATAGGATAAATTGGCGACTTCCTAAATATCAAACATTTTGCAGACACAGATATGCAATATGATGTCCATTAAAAGGTTTTACTCCTTAAATGCAACAAAAAATAAGTTTAGAACGGAATTCAGCTATAAACCATACAAAACAAAATACCAAACCGACGATTTTTTTACGAAATGCGTAATCTCTTTAAATATTTGTATATCTAGATTTAACCCCTATTAAAACATACCTCCTACATGAAAAAAAAGTCACGGAAAGGTGATCAATCAAAAACTAAAACTTGGAAGGTAATTACAAGGACACACCAAGCGCATAATATGCCCCTTAGGCCATAGTGAGTTGTTATGTTCAAAACAAAATATATATAGTATTTTTCATCTATTAAATGAAACTTACTTTGCCATATTAAATAAGTTTATTTTAATTTAAAATATGAATCAGTTGGAAACATAAAAAAGTCAAAACTTTACAACATGACTCATTCTGACCAAGTCTAAGAAAAAAATAGTCAAATTATAAAATGATTTTTTTAAAACAATATTAGGGGCATATAACTCTGCAATTTCAAGTTTGGTAAGGCAGGCCTTAGAACTTGCCTTAGAACTTATCCGAGACTTAATGGAATACCTGTTCTAACCTAAGATAAAAAATAAAGGAGCAATAGTGCAATGCAAAATAAAAGATTTTTCAACAATTAAACGGAATAACTCTGCCATAAACTGTTCAGCTGGCTGAACTAAACTTATGATGCACACACAACATGATAGCTATTTCAGATGTCAGGTAGCGCCGTGGTGTAATGGTTAGCATCGCGGCTTAGTAACCCAGGGATCGTGCGTTCAATCCCTGCCAGGACCGAATTTGGGTTAATTATCGAAATATTTCATAAAAGTATTTCCTACCTTACCAGTCCTTCGGATGAGACTTTAAACCGAGGTCTGCTCGCTAAAATGCTAAGTGCAATACAGCGAGAATAAATAAACGCTGATACGCACACACGCTATTTCAGAAGATCTAGCAAGTACTGTGGCATCCAGAGTTAAATACAGTGGATTTTCAGTAATTTGTGGGGAATTGTTAGCTTGGTTTAAACAGATTTTATTTCGAATTAGTGCATAAATACATTTAACAGTACATTAAGTAAAGGATTGGAACGAAAGAATACTTATTAAATTCCTCTCCTTGGAAAATTCAAGTATGTATTAACAGCTATACATAGATATGAACCAGTTGGTAGAATTATTATAATTATTCAGTGTCACATTGGCTTCAGTTAATATTTGCTTAAAGGGACACTGTCCGTAAGTAAACAGATATTGAGCATATCCAAATAACTGTCTGATTTTTATTCAGTGAAATGTCTACATGAAAACATTAGCATAGACCCAGATAAGCCTGTAGTAATACATTCTGAGTCAGAAAAAAAAAGTTTTATTTATTATTTGTAAATAATGTGGGACCCACTTTATTTCATTTTCTGCTGATCACAGCTTTTATTTAGTTTATCTCTTACGCAATACAGCTGGCCCGGTTAGCTCAGTCGGTAGCGACGCTCGACGATTATCTGCAAGTGTAATTTTAGTGTGGGTTACGAGTTCAATCCCACAAAATGGTTATTCTCTTTTTTTGTTCCGCAATTGAATTCCGTCAAACAATCTTGGTATTATTTAGTGAATTTTCAATAATGGTTGGCATGTTATGTTTGCCAATGTAATTATTTTGTGTTTTATAGGCTAAAAGTTACGGAAATTGTCCCTTTAAACATTAAAACGAAAAAAAACATATGCAAAAAGGAATTAAAGAAATATGATGATAGATGGTGAAGGAAAACATCAACAAAAAGTAATACAAACAACAGACATACCCACTGAAATTATTTTTTTTAATAATAATAAAGTATATATATAATAAAAAGAAAAAAGAAAAGATAAAAGTAAAGTAAAGAGGACTGCATATAGTCTTGTTGGATAACAGGTCAATAACGGGTGACACTGGGGATCAGAAGGCGAAGCACTCCATGAGACACAGCAACATTGACGGGCAACCACAGACATCAATCATATTTACATACTCTGCCAGATTAGAAGCGTCTGCTTTTTATTATATACTTTTGAACAGCCTCAAACATTGAAACTTTAATGTCATAACTTAGCGACTGATCACCGTATAAACGTGTTTCGAGGATAACTGTACATAATGGGATAAGGGTGTGTGCAAGGTCAGTAAGTATTTCCTTGTAAGCAGAACAAGTGGAAAAAAAAGTGTTGGTTATCTTCAATACAACCACTATGACAGTGATCACATAACGGGTTATCTTCAATACAACCACTATGACAGTGATCACATAACAGGCATGCGATTATATTTTTCTGAAACAGATGGAGGTTCAATGAACTATAATTGGTACGTAAACTAGTGTGTAAAATTTGTTCTTTTCTATTTCAGACATAAAAGTATTTGGGCGGTTGTATATGAATGGAATCTGTGTCTCTAATATCCTGAGGTAAAGAGTTCTACCGCGAACAGTAGTAGGTAGAAATGATTCTCTAGCTTGAAAAGGCCAGTTAAAGAATTTGTCAATGATTCAAGGGTGCTGCCCAGTGGATAGCACGATGGATTTGAAATCTGGAGGAACTGTGTTCAAGGCCCACTGGCACCACTGAGTATCGTCAGTATGTTCTTGTACAAGACACTTTCGCTTAGCCTCGTACATCGGATGGGGACGATAACCAGCTATATTGGAGTTTGTCCTCCAAGCATGGTTTAAGAAGCACCTATGCGTTAATAAGAGTAAATCAGGTTTCAAAATGTCTATGTACCCTTCCCCTCTCTCTGGGGCAGCTTTATATAACCTAACATGCGTTGATAAGCCCTTAGCCCTTAACAACTATTCAATTCAATGTAACTACATTATGGTCTGATCTAGCTGATTTTCAACTCGTTTTCATACTTTTACAGATATATAAATTTTCTGACCGACTTCGGTCGAAAATCGGATGACATTTGTTTCAATTGACGCAATAACAGCAAAAGTATATAAAGAAACAGACAATGCAATAAGTCCCGTTCTTAAAAAGGTCGCTAAACAAAAATATAAATGTTACTGACCATGAATTGTATATAACAGGTTTAAAACAACATTTAAACTAAAAGATTTTCATATACCTGTATATATACATTTATACTTTTGTTTTCTGTTTCAATTACAATAAAATCATGAAACAAAAACGTAAAATATCAGGAACTCTCTTAAAGTTCAGAACATTTTATGCAAAGTATACTTGAAGATTTGTGCAAAATGTATGTGACCCCTACAATGCACTGAAGGATTGTCGGTTTAAACCGGCCTTCAAGGTAACAATAAAACTTACTTCAAAAGCATTTTTATGACCATTTTTACAGCTTTCCAAGTCATTAATTTTGTGATCCGTGCATTGATATTCAATTAAACTTTATGTAATAATTTGAGTTAAACTAAGGGAGATAATCAAAACTTCAATCTCCAAAGTTCCAGAACACAGTTATGGTTACTGCTTACACTTTAATCAGTAGATGGTATTCAACAAGCTAGATTCAACGTAAATATGACCTTTATTCAAAGCAAGTTAGGCTTATTTTGAGGTACAAAACTTGAGATATACTAATACTTCATAATGATTTAACTGCAATACTCAATGATGGAGCTTAATAAGATTAAATTGGAACAACAGGCAAAGTCTTTAACTTGGGGTTGAAGACCATCTGCAGCCTGAATGATGATATCATCAGCTGCTGTAAACTCAAATGGTTCAGACCATTGTGTGATTGAGGCAACAGAGAGCAACAGAAACTAGAGCTGATTTGCTCAAGGTCCCCATAAAACATTGTTTAAGGAATGGAACAAAGAATGTTTAAAATAAACTATTTAAAGAAGCTTTCAGGATTTCCAGAAATATTTTTTGAGATGGCCATCTTGAAATCTGAAAAAAAACATCAATCATGACTTAGTTTTCATTACGGGCCACGTTTGAAAATAGTATAAGATAATACGGTCACCACGACTCTGGATATATTTCAAAAAACCTTTATTTTTTTAGTTTTTGGAGGATTGTGATGGCCATCTAGGATGTCGAGGCGTGGATCTCTAAGTCAGTTAGAAAATGTTTTTATGTCCATAAAGAGATGCATAGTGTTTTTGAAAAGGATAAAATTGTGATCACGATTTTTGTTTCAGAAAACCATTTTATAAAGCATTTTCTGGATCTAAAAATTGAACTCAACCAAGGCTTATGTACATCAAAATCGCAACTTCGAAATGGAAACATAAAACATTTACTGGAAACCTTTATACAATTAAATCTTGATGCATGAAACATATATAAATCCGGCCAAATGTTTTAAAAGCATGATGTCACAAAAGCACACCTGTTTTTAAGTCATATGACATATCTACCTTATTTTTAGCAACTGTGACCTTGATCTTTGAGCTAGATAGTTACCTAATCATCAATAGGTATCATCCAGGGCCAGTATTCATAAAGCAACTTAAGTAGAATATATTACTTAAGTCAAAAATATTTTTTTTACATAACTTCAAATATGCTTATAAACTTCTCAGCGACACTACAGAGCATCTTTTTTAAGATAAATGTTTAGCTGTGTGGTTTATTTAATCCATAGCATGATTAAACATATAAAAAGATGTCTTAAAATGGTAGAAAAATGTTTTTTAAAAAATGGATTTTTTTAATTAAAGGCACACTGTCGATAAGTAAGCAGATATTGAGCATGACCAAATAACTGTCTGACTTTTATTCTATGAAATGTATACAACATGAGCATAGACCCAAAAAACTCTTTAGTAATACGTTCGTGAGTTGAAAAAAAGTTTTAATTATTATTTGTAAATAATAGTGGGACCCACATTATTTACCTTTCTGCTGATCACGTGACTTCCATTAGTGCATTAGGTTATCTACATCGTATGTATTGCGTAATATGTATGGCCCGTTTAGCTCAGGTGGGAGCAACGTCGACTATTGCGCGGTCACTATTATTACCCGCGGGTGTAATTTTAGTTTAGGTAATTTTTTTGTACAGCGATTGAATTCCGTCAAAGAATCTTGCTTTTAATTAGTAAATATTAAATTTATAATGTTTAGTGTGTAATGTTTGTGAACATAATTAGTGTGTGTTTTATAAGCTAATAGTTACGAACATTGTTCCTTTAAGTTAAGATATTACTAAGAAGCGTTATGAATACGGAACCAGGAGTGAAGGAAAATGTTGCAGGAAAAACAATTGTGACGGATCCAGTTACAAACGCACACAGAATGAGAGCAAGCTACTGGGTGTGACTGTAACATCGTTGCAGAGGCATAATGAAAACATATACCAAAAGTAACTCACTTATTTCAGAACTCATTCTGACAGTAACTGTTAATCCAGACTTCTTTTAATGAATGTGTTTAACAATTTATTCCCTTTTCATTTGTGAATGCGTCAGAAATGCACATCATTTTTTAATAACATGAATGTATTCTACAGTTTCAGAATCCTTTCAATTTTCACTCCAGACCAAAGTTCTATCACATCATCTGCAAACCATCTTCATCAGTTCCATCACCATGCCTGCATGCTGTCCATCCATATCACAGACCAGATGATCCACTTGATGAGGATCAACTAAGATCAAACTTATGACATGATCAGACGATAAGACCCCACCATGGGTGATTACTTATTAGTTTAATGCCCACCTTATATCAATAGGTTCAACTATTTTCTTCATACTTACATCGCCATAAATCTATCTTTTGGCGTCAGAGATGATCTCGCATTATCTTCCATTTCATGTTATTCTCTCATTTATGCAAACAATAAACAAATCAGAGTAAATATACCATCTCCATGTAAGGTCATATCAAAGCTGTTTTAATATTGTTGATATTGTAATTAATTGTTCGAGCATGGAAAATAGCATCTCAATTTATTTATATTATACCATTTTGATATCACATTAAATCTGCTAATTAAAGTGTTAAAGTTTCATTTGTTCATCTTATTCTAGCATAAATTTAAATATACTATTGGTGCAAAATAATCAACAGTTAATAATATGCAAAACAATTTTCTTTATACTATTCTTATAATTAGTATACTAATGATTGAACAAATGTTAGTAATGTAGAAAAACTAATGGACACCGCGTTGTTTTTTTAAATCAAGATTGCCGTGTTTCCCTTTAAGCTGAAATAAGGATGTATTTTTGTTTATTTTGTTTACAGTAAAATCAGGTTCCATGTAGCGCTCAATCATTAGATAAAAGAATTTTAATCTTGATCACTACATGTACTTTTAACTTGCCTTTATTCAAATGGAATCTGTGCTATTCGTGGCATTTTGTATAGACATCATCATCTCATTCAAGGACATCCAACAATTATGTTTTTACTCGAACAAAGTCAATCAATGGACCTGTTATTGTCCGTTAGATGACAACTCGGTCAATATTTCTTCCAAGGCCAAATTATCTCGGCAATAATCATACTAAACCACTTACCCCCGGGGCTTTGCAGGAGATTTACCAGACATTCTGTCACATAAGGCACGTGGGAGATTACAGAGTGTGTGGACTGCCACATAAGGCACGGGAGATATAACAGAGTGTGTGGAATTCCATATTAGGCATCAGAGAGTTGTTATACCATAGAGTATGTGCACTGCGATTTGTAGCATAGGCAGATCAAGGATTATTCCCCCCAAAAAACACCTTCCCCCAACCACCACTACCCGAACTGTTTAAATTCGCTACTATGGATTACTAAATGTTGATCGAAGTTTATTCAGTGCTTTGTAAAAGACAATTAGCTGAATGGAACTCTGTCGTACAGGGTACTACACTAATGTACCCAGGTACTACACGACTGTAGCCCGGGTACATTCGTGTATACATATATGTAGCTAGAGAAAATATTCCAACCACTATAGTATCTTACATAACACCATTGTACCTTCGGATTTCTGCTTTTATAAGCCAGGGAACCAGCATGTCTTCCCATTACGACATTATCAAATTTGCGATACACACAATACCTAACAAAAGTTTTTTTGTTGTTGTTAAAACATTTTGAGAAAGGGTACTTTCTCAGAACACAGGGTACATTCACGGTTGGAATATTTTCCAACATATATGTACCCATGAATGTACCCGGGGTACATTAGTATAGTACCCTGTATGCTATAAAACCATGAGATTTACTTTTATTGTAATACATATAATTTTATGTAATATATTCAAACTGTATAAATTAATGGAAAGACAATAACATTCAACTTTTGTTTTAAGCTTTGAAAACCAATGGCTATAAATGTCACCTTAAAATGTTCTAATCTTTGCATTATGCAAATAACATCATAGAACCTTAAATAATTTGCAATGTTATATCAGGAGACATTTCCCACTAGTAAAACAAGTATTTAAACAAACAGCCCATTGCCTCATACTGAATTGAATTGAATTGAATGTTGTTTAACGGCTCATCAACACAGTATAGGTTATTTAATGCCGCCCCAGAGGGAGGGGAAGGATACATAGGAATCCGGGAACCTGCCCTACTCTTATTATCGAATAGATTCCTATGGTTCTTTAACGTGCTCGGAGGATAGACCGATACACGGGACCGCCCGGTTTACGTCCCCATCCGACGGACGAGGCTAAGGTAAAGTGTCTTGCCCAAGGACACACCGACGGAACTCAGTGGCACCACGGAGGATTGAACCCGGGGCCTCCGGTTACAAATCCGCCGCGCTACCGACTGCGCCACGCCAGCCCCCATACTGAACTGTTCAAACTAAAGTCACCAAGATCTTTCAATAGCATCAGTCAAGGACTCTTGAAATAAACAGCAACTGTAGAACTGCAGCATTAGTCAAACGAAGGATTGCAGCATTAAGTCAATATGTGGAACTATAGCATCAATAAGTAGAATTGCAACATCAAGTCAACAATAGACTGCAGCATTAAGTCAAGAAGTATAACTGCAGCATTAAGTCAAGACGTATAACTGCAGCATTAAGTCAAGAAGTAGGCTGCAGTTTAAGTCAATAAGTATGCTGCAGCATTAAGTCAAGAAGTAGAACTGCAGCATAAAGTCAAGAAGTAGAACTGTAGCATTAAGTCAAGAAGTAGGCTGCAGTTTAAGTCAATAAGTATGCTGTAGCATTAAGTCAAGAAGTAGAACTGCAGCATTAAGTCAAGAAATAGAACTGCAGCATTAAGTCAAGAAGTAGAACTGCAGCATTAAGTCAAGAAGTAGAATTGTAGCATTAAGTCAAGAAGTAGGCTGCAGTTTAAGTCAATAAGTATGCTGTAGCATTAAGTCAAGAAGTAGGCTGCAGTATTAAGTCAAGAAATATAACTGCAGCATTAAGTCAAGAAATATAACTGCAGCATTAAGTCAAGAAGTAGAACTGTAGCATTAAGTCAAGAAGTAGAACTACAGCATTAAGTCAAGAAGTAGAACTGCAGCATTAAGTCAAGAAGTAGAACTGTAGCATTACGTCAAGAAGTAGGCTGCAGTTCAAGTCAATAAGTATGCTGTAGCATTAAGTCAAGAAGTAGAACTGCAGCATTAAGTCAAGAAATAGAACTGCAGCATTAAGTCAAGAAGTAGAACTGCAGCATTAAGTCAAGAAGTAGAACTGTAGCATTAATTCAAGAAGTAGGCTGCAGTTTAAGTCAATAAGTATGCTGTAGCATTAAGTCAAGAAGAAGAACTGCAGCATTAAGTCAAGAAGTAGAACTGCAACATTAAGTCAAGAAGTAGAACTGCAGCATTAAGTCAAGAAGTAGAACTGCAGCATTAAGTCAAGAAGTAGAACTGCAGCATTAAGTCAAGAAGTAGAACTGCAGCATTAAGTCAAGAAGTAGAACTGCAGCATTAAGTCAAGAAGTAGAACTGCAGCATTAAGTCAAGAAGTAGAACTGCAGCAGTAAGTCAAGAAGTAGAACTGCAGCATTAAGTCAAGAAGTAGAACTGCAGCATTAAGTCAAGAAGTAGAACTGCAGCATTAAGTCAATACGTAGGCTGTATCATAAAGTCAAGAAGTAGAACTGCAGCATTAAGTCAAGAAGTATAGATGCAGCATTAAGTCAGGAAGTAGAATTGCAGCATTAAGTCAAGAAGATGACGGTGCGACTACTATATGCTGCCCTTCAGGGGCATAATAAGAAAAATTACAGCATTACATCAACAAGTACAGAACTGCAGCATTACATCAACAAGTAGAACTGCAGCATTACATCAACAAGTATAACTGCAGCATTTAGACGATAACTACAGAACTGCAGCATTAAGGATTACAGGATTATCTTACCTTGATAGTTGTTAATGTTGAAGATATCGGTAGATTTGAAGTATTTTCCATGTTTACAAACGATGTCCACCATTATAAGAATTCAACATCAGCATAAGGACATCATTTGGTTGGTTGATTCCAGCAATGGAAATTTACAAGATTAATTCCTACGGTCTTAATTTCTTGTATCTAGTCATTTTATTATGAAATCTGAGATCATCCTACACACACAAGTCTGAGATCAAATAATCATCGGAGGTAATAAATTATTGCAGATTTATTAAATATTGCACTTTTATAGCACTAAATGCCATTCAATGATGTTTGCCAATTCTATTGTTCCTTAGCTCTACTGATTAAGTTCCGACAGAATTGCAGAAGAGCATTGGTCACTTTCCTCCATTAGACATTAAAGCAGTCCATCTGAAAATGTCACATGAATTATGGATGTTGGTACTTCTATTGTACAACCTTAATTAGCATCAGCATATGAATGGTGAAATAATTGTCAACAATGACAGTTTCCACTCACTTTCTTATTGCACTTTTCCGAGGAAGAATTTTACACAGATAATACTTATATAGCTTGTGTACACATAGCGTAATAAACATTTATGAAATTGTCAAGTTAATATGACATGTCCAACACAAATGCCGTGCCATCATTATACAATCTCAATATACAATTAAAACACCACGATGAACAATAAAAGAAGTGAAATGAAGGCCGACTGTCATGCGGTATGCAAAATTACACGACCAGATGTGCAGCGAATACAAATTCCTCAAGCTGCACATGCGCGTTTATGGTGTCCTTCGTTACAACGGACTTTACAAAATTAATTCAAGCACATGCACTCTTGGACTGCATGTGTCCACTCAAAATGCAAAATATAATTTCTCCTGGGAAAAATTAGTCAATAAAAACTTTGGACACAGTCTGTTGAGTTATTCCATAATTCCATCTCATCTGACTTGCAAACCCTTCCTACAAGTCTTTCTATCTGTCCTTATTTTACTTTTTTATCCTTGATTCGTTCCTCATTCCGCAAGAATTACTATTACTTCAATCGATTATACGCAAAGATTTGCTACAATTAGATTTTCTCTCATCTGGTAAACATGACTGGTGCTTCACTGGTCACTTCCACGAAGCATCTCAATATTTATTTGGTCACAATTACATTACCAGCGTAGCCAGTAATTCAGCAAGTGGCCCCATCAGGGGGCCTCGTGCTCAGCAGTCATTTACAATCAATCTGCAGGGTTACGACTACATTGTCACATGTAAATACAGAGTGTGCCAACCCCTTAATGATACTTTATGTCCATTGATTGGCAATACTCTAAAAGCAGTCTCCCATATCTAATGACATTTTAAGAATTTTCTATTAGCTTGTCTAAGCCTCCAAATTCTTGCTTAAGTCACGGCTTTTTTGTGCGTAGAACTGCTCTATCCAATTAATAAAACAATGGGTCATAAGAGCAAATCCAAGACAGGAGGGGCAATAAAATCACTTCCTTAGGGAAACAAATATGGAATTTCACTTGTCAGAAAACTTAAGATTCTTAAAAAAAAATCCAAAGTTATTTTATTTTGTTTAAGTAAATTAAGCAGGGATGAGTAAAAATTTAACAACACTGTTTTATGCAACTTACTTCCAGGTTACAAGACGCTTTTGTGCAGACCTTGTTTACCGTGACTTATAACGGATTAGATATGCATTAAAGTGTGAAAAACCTCCGCTTTAAATGCACTTGTACACAAACACAAACCAATGTTATGAAAATTCTTAAACAATCAACCTTGGCCAGTAATATATTGCACAAATGCTGTAAAATTTGACCTTTTCAAATATGTCTCTTACTATATTGTTATTGTTCATTATTTACACTTTAATCTTTTTATAACCTTTGCTTACAAAAGTGACATTTCTCCAAATTAAAAGCAAAAATAAATAAATAACCACTCCAAATGGGAATGTGTCAATCATAAATTTATCAAAGTAACCATCTGTGTAACATCATATGGAAACAAATTTAGACATCCTGGATATCTGTATCAAGACAAGCCTAACATGTGACATGTCAATCTCAACTCGTGTATCGTGTTACCTCCGCAAGAATACCCAGAACTCCCAATGGTCACCGAGAAAATAATTCCAATACTTCGGATAAAGCATTCAGAAGCTATGCGTCTGTGACTTCCATGAATCCCGTAGTTAAAACTCGTTAATTTACAATCCAATTAATGCGTTCTTTTGTTCAATGTCCGTCACGGAACTGCCAAACGTTCAATTTTCTATCAATACGTTAACATCTTCCATCAGTAAATAGTCCACTTTAAAAATGGTCATCCTCGACAGTTAAGGCTGTCTCCAAAACCTCTAAATAAATATTTATAACTTGTAAATGTTATACATCAAAGATAGGGACACTTTTACAACGGCGCATTTGAAGTGAAATTTATCTTATATGGGAATTTAAAAGTTCTTTACATGTAAGGTGTACTGAAGTAAACATTGTCAATTGACAAATTCATTTGAAAATTAACCACTTTTAAATTCTGCAGTCAATATTCTACATTTCTGCTCTCTTTTACAAAGTCCATAACTTAGGTAAATAAAACCAAATTTCCAACTATAATTATTATCCACATGCGAACCATATATAGAGATTGAGCCTTTCTTGTTAATCTACTCCTTAATCGGGCTGGGTCAGTTTTCAAGAAGTCCAAATGCGCATGACTGTTTGTTTGTGTATCATTTTAATGTAACTCATAAATATGCAAACACTCAAGATGTAACCGTTCAATAAGTCATGATTGTGGTGGGCTTGAATTTTCATCCGTCAACTTCGAGATTGGGATTTTATTTGCAATAGTTTAATACGGTTAACGAAGCTATTCAAGGTTGCAAGCATTCATTATTGATATTGCAATGAAGGTACATTTTCCCACAACAAAAATAAAATAAAGATCAATCAATGAATCCATAGACGGTAAAACGGTCAAATATAAATTAAACAGGATGAAAATCTGTTTTTCTTTCCAGTAGGGGTACTAGGTGTATAAGCCACATGAAAGTTGAGACCCTGTCAGACCACACTGTGAGGTCTCAGTTGAGAATATCGCACTACACAGTCTGTCCAGTGTGACATTAATACTGCATCCAAGGTTTCATTCTTAGAAGTATTATTATAAATAGGGTATCAATTTTGCAATTTTCAAAATTTTAAAGAAACTAAACTGTCAAATAATGACAAAATTACACCACAAAACAGTTTATCAAAACTCTACCCAGGTGTTCAGATCATACAATAATGCATGTGTCGATTAAAAGTATAGGTTTATTCACGTTTTTTTTTTAAAATACCCGTGAGTGACAAAGCGTAAAATGAATAATGGGCTGGTAACTCTTAATTTAACGTTCCAGTTTCAGGGTTTGGCCTGGCTGGTTAAAGCCGTTGTATTGTGTCTGTAGAGTTTGGATTCTCAAAATATGTAAGTCATATATCTACCACGTTGTCAGTAAGTTTAGAAACGGTGTGCATATATTGTAAAATTTTGGTTGTTGGCAGGATAGCTGCTTTGAATAAATCCCAATTCCAAACTGTTTGAGACAAAATATCCTTATAATAATGGATAAAAGTTGGACGCATTTTTGAAAAACAAGCAGAAAAACAAAAATTAATTTTAACCCTTAACCCCCTACATTTATATAATGGACTGTCCTTTCTTTAAATTTAGACCAATCCATTTATGTTACAAAGGGGTGTTTTGGAGAAATGACTGATTAGCAGTCAGACATTGTAAACCCAGATCAGCCTGGGAGTTACTCGCAGACTTATCTGGTTTACAATGGATGCAAAGTCTGTTGTAGTCACCCTTAGCAGGCTAAGGGTTAATATTAAGTTAACAGAAAGAACCACTGAAAAAAATATGAACAATATCACCAATACATTTTCCCCCCAAATTGAAGCGATCAATATACACTATAGCCTACTGCTATAGATAGAACATAACGGTACAAACGGAATTCTTCACAATGGTCAATATTTACTATGGCATCCAAAGAAAGAGAAACAATTTCATTTTGGCAATAAAACTACTTTTATACCACTTGATCATGTCAATTACAATTTTGCATGTGTTTATTTTTGTTATTGCTTTGACATGCTCTATAAAGAACTTATAATGTAGTGACCTTCAAATGTAAATATTGACTGTTCCAGTGTTACCTGCCAAGTTAATGATATTGTTCCTCTTTTTAACCAATACAATATTTTGTCAGTTTTAACATTTGAAAAATGTCATAATCATAAATTATTTCATTTAAAACCTGTCAGTTGGAAACCACAAAACAACTGAAGTCAGCTGACCAGCGAAAGGTATGAAATGTACATGAAAGGTTCAAGTGGGGTGAATAATGAGATGATATTCATTAAAATTCAAAAGGCGGTTTCGTACATGTCATTTTTTGTGTTAACTTGCTAACACAAGGCAAACAAATAACAATGTCATAACTTTTCAGATTGTTTTAATAAATCCAGGACGGATGGTTTCCAGCTTTAAGCTATAATTATTCCGTTGGTCCTATATTTTTTTTAATCTTAAGCATGCTAAGCTCACCTGGCATTACTGCTTATTTTTTCCAGGACTGAATTCATAAATCGTATGGGTTTCGGAAGGTCAATCAATAACCATTATTCTTGTCACCACTATTTTCACTGTTTTCTCAAATAAAAAAAGCTCTTCGGTAGAACTTAGCCATATAGCTTAATTATTCAACAGCAAAATATTTATTGTATCAAATTTAATTAGGACGGAAGGGCTTGCAGGGACTACATGATGAACAATCTTAACTAGCCGGTGAACCACAGAACTATGAGACCGCAGAAGGACGCACTGACCACATGGAGCAGTACATTTAACAGACTGAAGTACCTTATCAAGGTCAACTGAACCACAGTGTGGCACACCAACTACAACACTGCAGATGGATGGCTCAAACCACATGGTGAAGCACCAGATGGCTCTAACCACATGGTGAAGCACCAAATGGCTCCACCACATGATGAAGCACCGTCAACAGATTGACGTAACTTCTCAAGGTCACACCAAACCACACTTTACTACAACCCCAGGCAGAGTGGCATTGAAAACATGGTAAAGTACATTTAATAGATTGAGGTAACTAAATCTGAAGGTCACACAGAACCACACACTTACTACAACATCACAGACGGATGGCACTAATGACATGGTGAAGTATATTTAATCATCAGTGTGTGGTTAAGACTGAGGTCACACTGAACCATAGTGTAAGCACACCAACTACAACAATGTAAATGAAATGGCACCAATCACATGGTGAAGTATATTTAATCCATCAGTGTTGGTAAGATGGGTACTTCCAGTAGTGTGGTAAGACTGGGGTACTTCCAAGGTCAGTGTTGGTAAGACTGGGTAACTTCTCAAGGTCAGTGTTGTAAGACTGTGGGTAACTTCTCAGAGGGTCAGGTCTGTGTGGTAAGACTGGGGTAACTTCAGTCATTAAGGACTTCAATCTGAACCATAGTGTGGCACCACCAACTTACACACACTTGCAGGATGGCGCCGACGACAGGGTGAAGTATATTTAATCATTATTGTTGGCAAGACTGTGGGCTAATTCTCAAAGGTCAATCTGAACATAGTGTGGCACACACCAACAACAACACTGCAGATGGATGGGCACCAACAACATGGTGAAGTATATTTAATCATTATTGTTAGCAAGACTGGGTTAACTTCTCAAGGTCAATCTGAACCATAGTGTGGCACACCTGAACTACAACACTTGCAGAGGATGTGATGGCACCACAACAACATTGGTGAAGTATATTTAATCCATACATTGTTGACGAGACTGAGGTAACTTAATTATAACTTCTCAGCCAGGTTAATGTGTTTATCACACCAACCATAAAGATAGTAGAGTTTTAAATATTCTCTAACATGTATGTCAAACTTGTGTAAACTTTAATTGGATAACATGTCCATACATGTTTTCAATTCCAATGATCAACATTTATTGATTGAATTCCTCTTGAGCACGGTCATAACAACCAAGTTATCTAACATCTACCTTACAAGTTTCAAAGGTTTATTACTGACGCAGGTATACAATCTGAATATCTTGCACGAAAATCTACACCAATATCTTTTTAAGAAGTCGCAGTCCCAAAACCCCTCGACCATCAATATGGCATAGTTGTGATTTAATACGGAGGAGTTTTTTGGAGAAGAAACCCACATCAGACCTATCTTATTGTCACATGTCCAGCTCTCTACGAACATAGACTTGGGAATGCGTAGCATTTTTGCCAAATATGAACAAAAAACAATCTAATGGGTGTATCGAAATTTGGCATGTATATTTATTTTCCTTGTTAAAGGCTTCGGTGTCAAAGAAACTTCTACAGTGGTTACAACACTACAAGAATATTTCAGACTATTGGTGGGAAAGGTGCTAAGAAGTGATCAGTCAAGCTTACATCTTTTCGTGAAGTCATATTGGGTTCAAAACATTTAAGAAAAAATATGGCATAAAAGATGACAATTCATTTTATAAATTCTGATGAGTTCTGCAAAAATCTGCATTAAATTATAGAACTTCCTTTTTTACCCATTGATTATAGAAACGTAAATTTTTACTCGGCTTAATATCTGCTGCATTTAGGATTTCATATATAACGTTTCTTAATGAAAGATTAGCCAAAATCAGCATTGAAAAAGACTTTTAGTCGTGTCAAAAGATAACTCTAATCCTATATTGGATAAAATGGGATATTGATTAATGTTCTATAATCCCTCCATTAACTACAATTAATCACGAAACTTGTTGCCGTCAAATCTATTCTCAAGGATTAATACAACCCTATATTTGTATTAAAACTTATCTATACTTTAATTAAGTCAATAAGATCAGATTTTATATCAAAAAATGTAGAGTAGGGTCATATATAATTCTGATATAAAAGTCATAGGTATACATTTGAATTTAGTTAACGAATATTCCACTGAGGCAATAATACATTACTAAAGGGAGTTAACTCAAAGATTTAAATGGCTTATTCAATCAAAAGTAACTACCATTTATTTTGTGCATGCTACAACTTCTACAGCACAAGAGCCTTGAAGTGAGAGCCTGCCTAAAAATGTATTTATTTATAGCAGCCTTTATTTTACTCTCCACTTGATGCATTTTTCAATTACATGACATTGATTTGATGGGGACAAACACATCTTGTGATGGAGTATACAAACAATTATAATATCCACTTAGGAAAGGGAATTATAAAAACACATGACCTTGAACTGTGACCTTCAAAGCGATCTCAACATACAATTTTAGGACAATATTAAAGTCTTTAAATTGCCTACATACATGAGGAGTACTAAACAACACTACAAAAGTAGGTCACCATCATTGCCCTGTTTAATTTCTACAGCAACAACACCAAACATAAAATTTAGGACA